>OMLM01001535.1:18418-60944 GCA_900302695.1 Helostoma temminkii
GACTTTGGAGTGCCTGTACCAAACTACAGTGCTGTCAGCCTCAAACATACCATGTGTTTCTGTCGTGGCATGTTAGCATTTACAGTTGTTCTCAAAGTTATTCAACTCGTATTGCAAATTGGGTGTATTGGCAAAATTTACACTTCTTCAGACAAGAACAATTCGAAAAGCTCACTAAACTGAGGTTTGAAGTGGTTTCTCCAAATTCATCAAAAAATGCTAATAACCGCTTCAGTCTCAATATTATTGAGACTGCATTGAGACGGCCATTGCCCTTATCCTCAAGGGCAATGGCCTTCGGTTCACTAATATTCTTGGGTTTTCATACTGAAAACACTTTCAAATCCCACCAGAATTTGGGGTTCAAGTTAGATTGCTGTGATGGCCACTCTGGAATCTTCCAGGACTCCTTCTGCAACTAAGCCTTGGTGGACTTTGAGGTATGCTTGGGATCATTGTCATGTTGGACGGTCCAGTGATGCCCAAGCTTCCTCTACCTTACAGACGGAAGGATGCTTCTCCTAGGATGTCCTGATATTTGAATGAATCCATCTTGCCTTTCACACAGCTAATTTTTCATTGCCACTACCGTGTTGTAGGCAGGGTGTTCTATTCGGTGTATGCTTCATTCTTCTTCCTCTAAATGTACTGTTGGTTCATAGGCCTGGAAGATTCCAGAGAAGTCCACAGAACATAATCCTTAAAACGCCGGTGTCTTATTCATGTGATCTTGAGCATATTGGAGCCAACTTCTTTGCTTTAGGTCCAGTAGTGGTGTACATCTTTCTGATGTATTTCTGGCATAGGAACATCAGCGTTTAGTATGTGCGTGTGCAAACTGAAACTTTCATGCCTTTTGCCACCAAGTCTCGCTGCAGGGCTTTTGGATTAACTTGAGGGTTTTCTCTACTTGCGTCCCCAGAAATGTGATTGCAATCCTTCATAGTTTCTTTTTTCTGCCATGTCCAGGTAGTGTAGCCACAATTCTCTTAAATTTGAACTTGTGAACTAGGCTTCCAGTGATGTCTCTAGGGACGTTCATTGCCTTGTCTATCTTTTTCTATGATAATTGTGATTTTTCTAACCTTTTTGACAATTCTTAGCAATGTTTCAAACATGCAGTCATGCATTACAGTCAACAAATCCAAAGCCAGATCATGTATTTAATGTCTTCTATCTCATGCACACCTGATGCAATTAATTAAACCCTTAATTACTTGCATAAAGTGTGCTTGAGATATATATCTATATTGCAAATGTGTTCTCTTATCAGGGGTTCTGTTAAATAATTTCAAGACTACAGTAGTCCTTAAAAGTTGCATTTTGTGTTGAACTTGGAGGAACCAATTGAAACACTGGTTGTGTTAAGTTATTTGAATTATTCTTGTTTGATTTGTTGAGTGCAAACAGCTGGAGGTTTGTAAATCTTGCCAGAACACCTAATTTGCAATGAGTTTGAGTGCAACTATATTTGATGCCAGACCTAATTCTGCAGCATGAGTTGCAAATATGAAGATGTTCTCATGTCTTACTGACATAGTTTTTACAAAGGTACGTGTCAAACCAGAGACTGTTACACTTTCTTTTATGCTCCTATAAAATGATTAAGTCCAGTCTACAGTCATGGTGAGATGAGTGTGTCTTTATGCAAGCCAAAGTTCTCATCACTCTAAGAAGCTAGTGCACTCAGAATGAGAGGATATTACTGGCCACTAATATGCCTTTCACAAAGTGCTTGAATTTCTTGGGTCATTAAGTTTCTTGTGATGCTTCAAGTGGGGGAAGGATTCATGAATACAGCTAACGTCATGCAATAAGGCTGCTCTTTCTAGTATACTGTGATCAGCCATGGTGGTGCAGCTGGGGCAACATGGAAACTGTAGTACCTTCATTTAAGATGTTTAAACAGTGTTTAGTAAGACTAAATTCCTGCTGAGGTGTGTCCAGCTCTTGGTTATTACATACTGCCTCAACGACTTACTTTCATTCTGTTCGTTGAGGTAAATACTCATCTTTGCATTTCACAGAATCAGTTTGATGGCTTCTCTTTCCTAAGAATATCTTTATCAGCTATTCTCCATTTTGCAATCCTTATTCATTTCCATCTCATGGTAATCAGCATAGAAATACCTCAGCTTGGCCAATTAGCCCTTTAATGACTGTGATTACCCCCCCACTTTCCTAGCGTATCACTCATTCATCTCACAGTCTGTTTTCCGCTGTGCTGCAGCCCAAGCATCCTAATTAAGCCTGAATTAAATGACCAGCAGTGGCTCAGTGTTGCAGCCCACCCATCACAGCACGCAGTTAAGAAGAGACCTCCGGTAGCTTTTATTTATGTGCTCAACATGTCTGAACATGCTGTGTCTCTGTGGTCAATGAAAGCTCCCTCTCTGAACCTGGAGAGGGTATTTATGGAAGGCCTTTTTATTGATTTCTGATATCCATCTGGTAATGTACGGCATACATCTGGAGACATGAGACACTTTATTGAAGAGATTAGTCACTGAGGAAACGTGAATACTATGTTCATGAGGAGAAAACTAATGTTACATTTTCTAAGCTTCCTAAGCTAAGTATGGACTATTTATTATCATTGGCGTCCCCAATATGGTCCATATGGTGTGAACTGGTGACACAAATACGTTTTCTAACCTGAGATCTAGTCGCAGCTGAAACTCTGTTATTTTCATTATTAATTAATTTTGTTATGAGAAAAGATACATATTTTATCATTTTCTTTGGATTTATTTTTACAACGGATGATCCAGATTGGAGATGTATAAACTGATTCTTCAGTTTTAGGACTTGTCTGTTTTAACTGTCACACTTTTAGTTTTGGACTGTTAATTGTACTAAATAAGTTAAATTAAATTGATACATTAAAAAAAAAACTCTAGATAATCCATTATGTAAATGATTGTTCATTGCAGCACCAAAATAAGATGGTGAAATATATATCTAAATATGCATAAAGTGGAAAGTGGAATATAACAGTATCTTGTTTTTTAAAGACTCCTGTTTTTGTTGCACCCATCTAACATAATGTGTTTGTTCTTTCTGTTCAGGACTTTCACAGAGAGTTTTCACAGCTTGTGTCCAGAAAAGCCATGGGTGACCAAGCTCAGCTCAGCTGGTCTGGTCTACCTGCACTTTGGTCGTAAGGTGCTGGGCCAGTTGACACAGCTGAAGGAGGATGACAGGCAGCTGGAGGTGCTCTATGACAAGGTGAGAAAAAAGATGATGGATTTACAAGTGGTAGTGGATTATCATTGGTTGTTTTATTCACCACATAAACACTTAATGGGAAACGGATATTTTCAATTGCATCATTCATGTTTGGCATGCTGAATCTAAAAAGGGGCTGGGAAATGAGATAAATGGAAAAAGACAGCTTGTCTAAGTAGATATAACATTAAAGAAAATTACAGTGTCAAGAAAAAGTATGTGTATGTGGAAATGCTACTGTTTCTTGTTTTTATTTATTCATGTCTTTATTGAACATGCCAAGTAAATATTCAGAGTGTCGGTTGAAAAATTAAGTGAATCCTTGGATTTAATAACTGGTTGAACTTTCTGCACGATTCTTTTGAAGATTCTTCACAGAACATAAACATATTTTTAGTGCCTGAATGATGTGAAAAACATTTTAGAGCAATATTATAATTATGCTTTGGCATGCAAAGTTTTGTATTTGTATAATATAATAATATATATACGCTCTACTCGCTCCTTACAGTTCTGGTATTATGGTGTGCCTTAAGGATGTGTATGAGGGCATGATGTACTCCTTGTTCAGTATTTTTATTAAGGCTATAAATCTATCCATATTCACTGTGAAGAATGACTATGGCTATAGGTTTACCCATAATCTTAGCTATTGTTTAAGTCAGTGGTTCTCAACCCTGGTCCTTGAAGCTCACTGTCCAGCTTGTTTCAACTAGCCCAATGTTGGATCAGATCAGGATCAGCATGCCTTGAGCCCAGGGTTGAGAACCAGTGGTCTGAGTAAAAGCTAATGAGAACAGGCGTTTACACTTCTGATTGTTTACAATCGGTCGCACTTGCTTTCAATTTTATTCATGTGGAAATAATTCTATTCTATACATATTACATATTAAGTAACACTTATTCACGTGCACATAGTCCTTTTAGTTGTTTTATAAAACATAAAAGCCAGTCCTAGTGGAACGGGAGTAGAAATAAAAATTGTCTAATTTATTCTGCCAGATTCAAACTGAACAAACCACTCCAGTTATATTTAGAGGGTTTTAGACAGCCCGACCAGCAGGAGGCCTCAGCTCACAGGACATTTAAATGACTAGGCACATTAAGCCAGCCAAATCTTAGGTCACCATAAATATTAGCTATACTAACTCACAATATCATTGGCTGTTTGATGTGTCAGTTTGTTTGAAGTCCAGAGTAATCCTTTTACTCACGGCTGGGACTTTTTCTTTTTTTTTGTATGTTGCATGTCTCGTCCTTCAGACACACTGAACCTCTATTTTTGCCCCAAAACTTAATTCCACTTGTAAGCCACTTGTAAAATGTCAACTCTTTAGTGATTGACCTTCCAGTGTACCAAGGAGTTTGCTTTTCAGCGCTATATACCGTATATTTCTACTTCTCTGCCACTCTTCCACTTCTTTTTAGAGTTTTACCAGTGAGCTGCAAAATAGCAATAAAATAAAATAACCAACCATGCACTATAGCCCTGAATAACTGCCCACACACTGTGACGAAATGGGTTTCAATCAGGATAATGTAGCCCAGTATATTTCTCTCTCCTGACGTCCTGTCCGGCTCTACTACACTGGCATTAGGGTTTACAGCCAACTTTTCATTTTCAAAACAAGCATTTCCATAAAACAGCTGAATCCCATGTCATTAAGTGTTCATAATCTCCCCTTTCACATGTCTGTTTCAATTGCTTGCAGCTGTATGAAAACTTTGTGGAAGAGGTGGATGCAATAGACAACGGAATTTCACAGTATGATGGGGAGCCCCGTTACCGCATCTCCAGCACACTGAGCGCACGTGTCGGCTTCCTTAACCCATTCTGGAACAGCAAGAGTCAAGACACTGAGGTGAGTGTGTGAGCAGTTGAATTAGACTGAATTCATACCCATATTTGTCACACAAACAAGAGATGGGATTGGACTAAATTCAGAAAAACAGCCAGAAACGTGATTGCAAAAGATGCTACATGGCATAGTCATATAGTTACTAACTGCTTCCCTTCAGCAACCAAAAACAGACCATGTGTAAAAATTCAGGATAACCCCTCTTCAGACACATTTCTCCAGTTGGTTTTGATTTTAGGATTACAATGTTGGGTATAAAGTTAGAAATTAGCTTTGATGAATTTGCTGATATAAAAATTCCTCATCCTCAAGACATTTTAAAAAGAATTATTGTTTGAATTATTGTACATTTACCAGAAAACACCAGGTTGCGCATAACTCCAAAGAGCTTAATTTTCTCCTTCCAGTGTACTTAACAGCAGGTTTTACAACCATGAAATGCTGTCTCTCAAGTTATTGGTTGCACTTTAGGATATCACAGTGTTCTGTGAATAATTATAATGTTTTGTTTTATAATTGCCTGAGTTTTTGTGACTCTTTGACTATTACTTATTTATTATTACATATTTATTGCCACACAATGGATTAAATACCAGGAAAAAATATGTTTGCAATGTAAATGTGACATGTGCAATTCACTGCAGTCTATGATCAGAGGTCGTTTTTATTTCAGAGTTTGATGAATATATGATTTATGGTTTTGTGATACTGTATTGATTCTCAAAAATACTGTATCCAGTTTTTACAGTTGACATGCAAACGTTTGATGCAGTCTGTGGTTCATTTTGCACTCACACTATTCACACTAAATAGAGGTATAATTGCATGAACATTTTTTTGAAACTCTCATTACATATTATATTATATATGGAGGTGTGATCTTTATAATATTACAATTTCTCTAAAATTAGATTTATCGCCTCGCTTGCAACAAATCGCAATATATTGAAACGAACCCCCTGTATAGTGATACATATCGTATCGCCTAGAAATGGCACAGCATTGCTTTTCTGTCTTTCATACATTGTACAGGAGGAGTGACTGCATGGAAGTAGCACCTGTTCTCTGTAGACTGTCATGAGATACCAGCAGCCCGTCTTTGCATATATGTTGGCTGTGCTAGTTGGCAACATGTATGCTGCTTTTTCCATCATTAGGGGCTGTTTCAGTGAAGCAGCTGGCCTATATGTTTTTATGTGTTTCAGGTAATTCAAGTTCAGAAACTTCCTTCAATTTTCTGATCCCCACCATGAGAAAAGACAGATCTGAAAAATTTGAAAGTGAGAAATATTTGTATTGAAAAAATGTCTGGCAGACAACTAGACTGACCTGGTGAACTCTCAACAGTGGCTGTTTGCAATAATTGAAAAACATAATTTTTCATAAATTTCCATCTACTTCATCCATGACTGTTAAAACCCAGGGATACTTCAATCAGATCTGAGTGTCTGTGTGGGCAGTGGTTCATGATAGCATATATTTGTACCTGTATCTTTTGTTTCTTTCTCATGCCGTCTTCAGTTTATGCTTATAAGATGACGAGAGAGCAAGGTCAGGCTTGAGAAGAACATGATATGAAGCTGTCAGAGTTGGCTGCAACGATCATTGGGGAAATGGTTAGACATTTTATGTGACACACAGTGTCACTTAACGTGATCCACCAGTAGCAAGTTCTTCTTTTCTTAAAAATGAAATCTAAAAAGTAGACATTTATGCATGCATTTTATCTTGCAATGTAACCATCACATTCTTTTAATGTATTTGACATTTGCATGTGTGTGTTTGCATGTTTTCACCAGGAGGAATTCAGGAAGGCTATGAAGATGGTTGGTGAGGAGTTCTTGAACTGCGTGCATTTTTATCATACGTCCTGGTTGCCGGCTCGTGTAGTGGTGGAGGAGGTTGTTAATCAGAGGCATCAGGTACAAGACTGTTTTCATTTTTTATTTTATTTTGGTGTCTTTTGCTGTTTTTTTTTCCTTTAGCACAAAGAAAAGACATTTCTTCAGCTGTCAATATTTATTTATCCATCATTAGTTAAGGCTGGTTCATGTCATGTTATTTTTGACGATATAGTACAAGCATTGAAGTTCAAGGTGCATAATTCATTGTTGTTTTCCCTTGTATGAGTTAACAATACCAACAGTTTTACAGTTTAAATTATGACTTATACGTTCATATACTCATAATGCAGCACTCCAACCATGTATTTGCCTCCACCCTAATTCACATATATTAATACACATAAATACATTTTTTATTCAGGTTCACTATTTTTTAATTTTACACTGATTGTTTTTCTTTTCTTTTTAAGGCAGTCCTTTAGTACCAGCATATTTTTTGGTGACAATTCAAGTTTTTCTATGTCTGTGTTTTTGCTTTTCAGTTTTAATTTTAATGTCAAATAGTATTTCCAATACCCAAATCTAAAGAGTAACTATTATAAAATTCTTAAGGTTAAACAAAAGCTTCATTATATTTTTTCTTTGCCCTTCATTTTAAGAAATTACACAGAAAACAGCAATTGTTGCCTCTCTGCTAATCCTGAACATTTGAACTGGCACATTAATTAACACATAATTTCCTGGTTCTCTTCTTCCAGGTAGATCCCAGTGGGGAGGTGGTTTTGTTCCCTCAGGGTGGGTGTCCTTGGAAAGAGCACCTGTTTGCACTGGAGAAGGAGCTGCAGGTAGAAACACCCATTAAATTTGCCCTTTTCCCAGACCAGAATGGACAATGGAGGGTCCAGTGTGTCCCTGCTGGGCTCAACACCTTCCAGAACAGGTAATTTTTTTTTCCCCAAAATCAAGAGGTACATCTGTGACGTGGTTTAAAGTATGTCTTTTGAGGTTATTTAAAAAAACATATCTGCTTCATTAGGTACAGCATGTACTGTCCCTCATGTGCATAGGGAGCACCTTGCATGAGAACAATAGCACAAACTTGCAGGGATGTTCTGACAGTGACTCAGATACAAGAAGTTCTCCCAGACATGATGTTTTTAAATGCTGGTGGTAAACACAGTGACAGGCACAGCTTCAGAATCTCCCCGATGTGTTGAATTGAGCTGAGCTCCAGTGATGGAGACAAGCCACGCTGTATGATTTACCTGTAATGTTTATCGGACCGTTTGACAGCTACTCACAGGGGGCTGACGTGTCATCCGGTGAGAGAGTAACTCCTGCTAGGATAAAACGAGTGTTTGTAGGATAAGTTTAATCCTTTAGTTATGTTTTCACATTGGTCTCTCTGGGTTGGAAAACACACCAACACCTCAGCAAAGCCACCTTAGACTTCTCTCAGTGGACTCCTCCCTGATTCAGCTGTTCCTTTTTTTGTTTTCCTGATGTTTATGACAACATTTGCCTCATATGATGCAATACAGATATACAGTGTATGCTAGTTTGGCAGAAACAACACTTATTTACAACTAATTATGTAAAGTATGCCAGAAGGTGAAATGTAATTATTATAATTCATGTTTGATTGAACAGCAAAATTCCTTTAATTAAATATGCACCTCTGTCTAGTCATAGCTCTCTTGTAAAATGAACCTAATTTAGGCCACTCAGACGTTAGATGTCATTGAGTGTTTACGTTCTGTTTTCATGGCACTGAACAAATCAGTCTTATAAAAAGGGCATTATTTAAAGGAAAATATGTATTTGTTGCTAAAGAAGCAATATCAAATAATTTACCTTGAATTCTTCTAAAAATATATCAGCAATGTTGGTGTGGTTGAGGAGTGACGTGAATTTTATTAGCTTAAACAGATGTAACAGATGTACTCTAGTTCCCTTCCTGTAAGAAGACTAAGAGTCTACAGCCATTGTAGTGTGCAGGGCTGTACAGTGGTGTTTCTAACATCAGCAGGCTAACAAGCCACGACAAAAGACATGGTGTGTTTGAGCTGACAGCATTGATAGGATTTATCAGTTAATAGTTCATGATAGTATGTGTGGTTGCACTGACAGACACCACCAGCATGGTAGATTTGATAATGCAAGAAATGTGACGAGGCCTGTTGAATACTAGATATCTGTTTTATGGAGAGAAAAAACTAAATTGTCTGAACCAATGAGTCAGCAGTATGCCTGGCATAAGAGGTGCAAACCTTATGACGAGAACAACACTATCCCAATGCCAAAAGTCAAATGTGGAGCTTTGTCTGTTCTCCTATCAGGCCGTTTTAATGCTGCAGAAACCTGTGCTTTTGGTGGAGTCTTAAGATTGAGAAGCAGCACAGAAACCAGAAGATATTATTGAGCTGAAAGCCCTAACCTAAAATTCCACTAGTGTGGTAGCAGAAGCGTCTCATAAAAAAAACATAAACATTTATTGCAGCAACTTTTCAGCAAGGTTTTAGTTTTTCTGTTTTTATTAAGCCTGAATGTCTTTCACGTTGCAGGGGTTGTATAATTTTGATTGCAACTATAAATGTCTTACTTATGTCTTTCTAAATATTCTAGCAATAATAAGCTCTTGAACCTTTCAAACTTGGCAGATGATGAAAGGTGCCCCGTTCGTGCTCATTAAATCACATCAGTATTCTCGTCATGATGACAAGCCGAAAATGCTCCGTGAATTTGTCAGATGATTAACACTTATCAGGTCTGTGTTACCTCTGGAAGGAAATTATTTACCTGAGGACTTTGTCGCACTTTAGTTGATGGGATTGATTTCTGCCCTAAATTCTGGAGCACACATTATCAGCAGATGTGACAATACTCCAGGATTATATCTTTTATAGCTGCTTGGTGCCTTGTTGTGTTTGTCTTTTACAACATCATGTTATACATCTTTACAGACCCTAAAACAGCAGTTTTGGTTTGATCTTTCACCAGATACACGAGATGAGAACATTTGCGATGGCTTCAAACACCTCACTTTGATACACAAAGGCTTGCTTGTGTTTTTTCCCATGCTGGATTTGATTCTTGTAGTACACATTTGATGATTTGTGCTGCTTGATATTGATCACTGGTTCTCAGAGTGGTACCTTGGAGTCTGCACCATGGCCACTTAAGCATCAGCAACTGGGAAGGAAGAACATTAGCAGTGATTTGTGCTTTTCAGAGCTGTGGAGATGAGCTACGAGAATGGCTAGTGATACCCTGATTTGTTAAGCTCCAAAGGTAACAAATCTCTTGTCAAACCTTTTAGCTTTCCTGTTTTTATTTATTTATTTATTTTAGAGCAGTATAAAACACATAGGCATCACTGTCACAGATTAAAAGGACAGACAGCTGTTTGGAGGAGCAGTAACTAATGGTTGCATATAGCTGATGTCTGTATTATTTGTGAATAAAAAGACCCATAACTCTGTAACACCACTGTATAAATGTGAGTGGACTTTAGGTTTTAGTGGTTTGACATTCATTAACATCTAATTTCTTATACCTCTGATCACGTTTAGGTTTTAGGTCCAACTTGTGAATGTTATTTCACCCCCCACTAAAAACTGCAGTGCTTCTGTTTGTTGGTGTTTGTCTCAACCAACAAAAACTGATAAAACTTTTCTGATTTGTAGCTTTATTAAGTCTCCTGCAAATGTTGAAGAGCAGACTTAATGAGAATGAAAAAGGGAAGAAGATAGTGGCTTCGACTGGATAATTTGATAAAATGCCGTCTAACCAAATGCTTTGTATTGTCTACACCAGTGACTGCAACTTGTAACTGTGTGAAAATGAAAGTAGATAATACTGTAGGGAATGAGGCGGGAAAAAGTCATTAGTGTTGTCTGTGGATCAACTAATGAAGTTGCTCTGACTTGTTGTGTGTGTCCATGTCTGAGCTGTATGAATCATAGCATATTGAAATATATGTTATTGTGCTTTACGTTCTGCCATGCCGTCTTGTCATTCCACTTAATATTGTACATCATTATAAAATAATCTGCAATCCAGTTGAATGTAAGGTGTTCAGCAGTAGTTCAGACTCACTCAATTGTAAAGCAAATGATAAATTGTCCTTTACACAAAATGAAATTAAATCCTACATTTGCGACCACAAACCCTTTGGCTATTAATCACATTTTGTGGGTAATTACAATTAATTGATTTTATTCAATGCATGTATTTGTCCGAAACCAAAAACTGATTTCTAATAAAAAAAATACATAAATTAAGATAAAATATTTTGGTCTGTGACAAGCTGTGCCATATATAATTACCACTCTCACCATTTAATTGTGTTTTCTGTTTGTAGAAATTGTAGAAACAGAATGTGTTTGCTCGGGAGAATTTAGATTTAATTTAGAACTAAATTAAGTCTGGATTATTTTTCAACCTTGGCAGTCGGTGTAGTCTCTTAACAAACAAATGCACTGAAGCTCTTTCACTTATCATACATTTTAAAAATCTGTAATCTATCTTATGTTCAAATATTGGTGAAAGATAAACTGCATTTCCTGTGATTGCTTCAAGTCACTCCACAGTATTTTTGCAGAATTTCTCTTCTTTTAATCAAAGTTCTAGGGATAAAGTGTTTATTATGTTTTTCCTGAGGAAAAAAAAGAGGGAAATCTGTAGCACAGATTAGTGATGTGAAGATATGAAGAAAAAACACTTTACAATTGTGACATCTCACTTAACACGTGCTAATGTATCTTAAATGTCTTGTTATGTCTGATAGCATGTGCTCTTCTGCTGTTATCTGACACATTAATACATTGTGGGTTGCTTGACAGCTCTAGAGGCCACAGTAGAGGTTGAATAGCTTTTGATTCAATATTTAGATTTAGATCTGACCAGTAGGTGCTCAGTTATATTCCTTCTAATTTTTCATTTAAACTGGCTCTCTCATTAGCATTTCTTTTTCCCTCTTTATCTCTGTCTCTTATGTATAGTATTTCTGTCTGCTTTCAATAATTACCCTTCAGTTTCATCACTTTTTTTTTCAAATTGTCTTGTACTTTTCCCATTAATCTTATTTCTTCTGCATCTCCTCTCTCTCATCCGTCCTCTCACTCTATTTCATGGACTCACCTATTATACCTTCTGCTCAACCCTCCCTTCATTTTTTTCTTCTCCGCTGCAGAATCTCATCAGGCGGCAAGCTTTCAACTAAAAAGACCAGGACCTGTTTATAGGCGCGGAGCACTTCAAAGATTTAATTTAATGCAAACATGGCTGTTGGTGTGGAGCTACATGAGAACAATGGCTTGTGAGATGGGTAAAAAAAACATAGCTCCAGATGGCTCTTTCTATGGGTGGCCTGCTTCCTCCCAGTAGGTCTGTGCCGACTCTGCACAAGGGGGTGTTGTTATCACCTGTGTCCCTGCTACTGCACCTGGGGGAAAAATAGGTCTATTTTTATCAGCAGCACATTGCTAAGGAAACATGAGCTTGGTGAAGGAAGAGAGGAGAGGAAGTAGACCTTCCTTGGAGATGTCCTGTATAGGCTAATACTGACAGCAATATGAGCTGAATTAGGGCACACAACTCTATTTATGGTAAAATACACTGGCTGCTCCCACGGTTATGTGCCATGCCTTTGTAGTAGGACTGCAACGATTATTTGCAATTTCCTTTGAGATTAATCATCCAATCCTAAAGTATTTACAATTTCTGAAAGGCTAAGGTGACTTCTATCTGACAAACAGTCCAAACACTAAAATATTCAATCAACTATAACATGAGTGAATGAAAAGCGGCAGTTAGTTTGTACAACATGCTGGTTATTTTTTGTCACTACTTCAGACTAATAGTTTCAGTTGTAATCTTAGTAACATTATAGACAAAAGGAAAATAAACTTGTCCTGTCCCTGGATGAGAAAAAGGCAGGACTGAGAATAACAATGAGAAAGGGATACAATTCAATGTTATATCTCTTCAAAAAGCAAAACATCGCTTTGGCCCTTTTGTGATATCAATCACTGTTAGATTGCCCATGTTGAAAGTAGAAAAATGTATAAAGCGAGGGAAATCTGTAGCACAGAGACAGAGTCCATGAATTTCAAGTGAGCAAGCTGCAGGAAGACTTAGCACCTCTGCATGTATACAAGTGTCTCTTGTTATTATCTCAGAGAGGAAGACTTGGCAGAAGGTCTGCACAGTATCATTAAACTTGGTTTCTATGCTTCATTAATGTGTTATCTCTAGCAGATCTAATCTTTTCCTCTCTAAATCTTTCTCATTATGGTTTAGTAAACATCTGGGTTTTGCTAGTTGGATGCTTATACTTTGACCAGTCATCTTGAGAGTTACTGCCTCCCGGCCTGTCATAACAACCGTTGTCATCCCCCTCATGCTTCTCCCCTGTTGACCTTTCCCCTGAGCTAATTGTCTAGCTGTACTGTGCAGCTATTGATTGGTTGATTCATTTAACAGGGATTAGGGCTACACCATGCTTTCCTTCCCAGGCTGTCCATTGACAGTCTTAATGGGGACAAGACCATTTAGACTTAGAGATAATGACAGGGTTTATGCGCATGTGAGCAGTTTGACATTATAGTTCATGTTTGCACTTGTGAAGCTTCTCATTTTCTCAATATTCCAATTTTAGAAGCTGTTAAGCAGAAAGGTAATGAATATTCAAAGAGAAACTGAATGTCTGGGAAATGGATCTTCCAAATTGAGAACAAGAAAAAAACACTATTCATTTCAAACTGCAGCTGTATTTGACAACTGTGTCACTTTATTTCTGACAGCACAGTTCCTTAATTCATCAAGCATGTGACAGAGGGAAAGAGGAGCCAGAGTTTAAAATGACATTTTTAATGAAATCTGAAGCTTTTAGTGCATTTAGACAGTTTTTAAAGCATTTAAAGGGTGAGAGGTGAGCGACAAATTGATGCACCAAAATCAAATCAAAATCAGAATGAAACATATCTAAATATATCAATAGTTTGAGAGGATGAGTGGTTTGAAGTAAGGGAGGCAATAACCCCATCAAGGCAAGAGAACACATACCAGCAATCTCACACTGACAATAAAGAACTGGTTTTGTGCTTCTAATGCCGGGCTGTTGACAGAGGTGTGTGCTACATGCGGTGGGTGGTAAATGAGCTGTTTTACATTTTTTTATATTTCTCCCTCCATCCACTGCGCACAGACACTTTATGAAAGACGGCTCGTAAACCCTCACAGAGCCAATCTTTTCCCCACTTTGTATGATTGCCGCTGACTGCACTGCTACCTTATCTGTGATTTTTCCACATTACTGGAGAAGAATAAAGCAGATGTTGATTGTTCTATTTGCTGGTATTGATTGTAGTGGTGCAATGTCCAAGGGTTGCAACAGTTTACCTCATGTCTCGAAAACTGAAAAGACCTGAGGAATCAAAGTCTTTATAAGGAAGAAAATAAAAGAAAATAACAATCTGCATGTATTTAGTATTTTAAAATGCTTTTTAAAGTTAACAATTAGTTAATTCTGCATAATATCGATGTTTATTTTTTCAGTTAATTGTATCATATTGCTTTTTTTGTTTAAGTAACACCACAAAACCCAGTTCTTCTATTGATATTTTAATTGTGTTGTTCCCGTGTCTAGAATGGGTTTCATACATTAACAGCAGTTTTTCAGTTTGCACAGACATGTGCAGCGTAGTGTGTGTGATGTGACAACGGGAAATGATCAGCTGACCACATAGTGTCCATCTGTAAACCAGCTTGCCCTTCTGTCTTCCTGTCCCAGGCTGTCTCTGCCAGAAGAGTGGCGTGGCCTTCGAGATGAAGCGCTGTCGGAGCTCAGCGGAATTAAGGACTGCATCTTCGTCCATGCTTCAGGCTTTATTGGAGGAAACAAGACCCAGGAAGGAGCCCTGGAGATGGCCAGGAGGACCCTGCAGGCTGCTGCTCAGTCCCCTGCAAACGGAAGCAACTGATGGGTCACAGAGGACAGCCAGTAGCACATTTTGTTCCTGGGGTCCGTCTTTAGAGAAGGTAGCAAGGATTAAAGTGTTAGGTTGCTAGCTTGCAGCGTATTCTTCCCAGCCAGTGCTAATGTTGTTTTGCACCATCTTGCCAGAGCAGGGATGGTCTAAAACTGACAGCCAAATAACCTTGGACCAGTTCCCTAATACTTTGAATCACAGTGTTGACTCATGTTGTTTATCTTCTCTGTACCAGTCTTTATAAATGTGTATCTGCTTTGCTGTTCACTTGCAATAAAAGACTATTTGGATTATTTTGTGGTCTTCTGTAAATGTGTCAATGTTAGGTTCATTCCAGCAATAAAGCAGTTGTTTTTTCCTGTTTTCCTCCTGTTGTTTGATTTTCATTTGCAGCGGAAGCAAGATGCCGCCATCTGGCTGACCAAGTCCAACATCTTCAAAGCCTGTGAATACCACGGCCTTACCTTTCAAGGGTCAATTTATATAGACAACTGAACAGTGGTTCATCCTTTCATTTCCAGCATGCTGACATTAACTGTAGCACTACAAAGAGATACAGAGGCTACTTCCACCGGTCCCAAGATCAAAGCGTCAATAATGAGGTCTGATTTATTCTGAGAATTTACATTTCCCAGCTCCACAATGAGGTGCTCCTTATGGCAGCCAGTGTCGTGACAAGGTTAACGGTAGAGGGACGGGCCGTAAAGTCAATTTCCCTCCACTAAGGTCAAGAGATGTAGCTTGAATTTTCTTCCTAATACAACTGATTTTCTTTCCCCCTGAGCTCTACCTGTTACTATTCCCTGATTGCACTCTACACAAGCCTGCCCTTCTGCTGCCCCTGCCTTATGTAACATTACTTAAATATCATTGCTGTGCATTTTATTTCTGTCATTACTGGTGGAATTGTGCACATGCTACATCAGTAAAAAAATAAAAGAATTTGCGTGTTATTTATAGCTGTTGAAATGTTTCTCTGCTTCTTCTCTCTCTCACTTGTCGTTCATTGTGTTCTGTGGTTTGGACTGTTGTTCAGTGACAACATCTATTTACCATGTTCCTTTGTCACTGTTGCTTTTTTGTTTGTTTCTTAATTGAAACAGAGGCTTTATGTTCTGAGTGAATCAATAGACACTAGATGCCTGTAAGCCACGGCATTAACACAGATAATACACAAATCAAATCATAACAATAAAGCTCTTAATGTATCATCTAATCTACATGCTATCTCAGGTTTCTGAGTTATTTCCCTTTCAGCTGAGAGTGCATTTGGATATCTTTAGTAGCTTCAGATTTGATCTTCTTTTCCACAATGTCTTTGTCTCATGCATACATACACATTTTACTGTTATTACTCTGCTCTCTGTTGTGCTGGATCTGAGCCAAGGTCTCAATCTAATCTATACACATTTGTAAGAGCTTTTACGGTCACATGGTTCATATTGTAATATCTGCCAACCAGCGCTGTGTTGTTCTGGGAGACACAGAAGATAAAGGGTTTATATTTTTTTTTCTCTCAGCCACCTCGCTATACATCAGCGAAGGTATGTTCACCACAGCAGTGTAATTGCGCTTTTAGATAAACATCATGTTGAAAGAAGGAGAAAAACTGACTTGCACCTTACTATGTATTGATTTGAGTTTCCAGCCACCACTTTGCCATTGCATGCACATTTTCAGGTTTATTCATGATAGGTGCACTTGTTTGATTGCTGCGCACAGCATATCACACAATGACACACAGTTTTTTTTTAATTCAAAGCATCCTCAAAAGACTATATCATTTGTGTTTGCTTTTCATTTATTTTAGCCTGTGCTCAGATTTTCCCGGCTACAGGACCAGACAGAACTAGCCAACACTAAGGCCTTTTCTGTCACCCAAATCACCTACAAAGCAACATTTTTAATACTTTGTTTTGTCAGCAGGGATAATTTTCCATCTGCGTTCTAGTTTCTAACGACACAGCAACAGTCCAAACCTTTATGTTGGCCCTCCATCGTAAGCATTTTTAGACAACTCCAGCCCCAGCAAGTCCCAGTTGGCCACACTATGGAAAAATGGCTACTGAGAGTCTCAGCAGAACACCTGCCCCCAGCCTGACCTGTTGTTAGTGGATTCAATCCCCAGAGATTGACAGGCTAGTTACAAGAAATGCTCCACTGCTTTTTTATCACTGTCTCTCCCACTCCACCAGGTAAACTCAACATGCAGCAGGAACATGTATTTTGTTGCTTTTGCCATCCTCTTCACTACAGCACAAATAATAGACAGTATCATAACCATGCATGCACTTTGTGTCATTTGTGATGATGGGATCTTTTCCAGTGTCTATGTCTGCTCATGAATGTGTGTAAGGAACATTCAGTTTCCCCTCAGAGGACTACAGCCAAACCAAACAGATGATGCTTCGCTGAATTTCCAGTAGAATTCACATTGTCAACATTATGATTAACAAATGGCACTTCGATTTTACTTGCTGCTAACTGAACTTCTCACCCGCCATCACATCATTCATTCTTAGTTTGAGAGCCAAAAAAAAAAATCATGAATTAATAGAAAACCCATGATTAATACTATTTGGGAATTTTTCCTTTTGCCGTCACATGCTTTCTATTTTTTGCACCTTGTTTTGTATCTGGAAAATCCCTAAATTAATCCACCCACCTGTTTCTGGCAACCACTGAGACTCAATCACTCACTAAGGGCAAAACATTAAGAAAAAAATCTGCTACAAAGCTGGAAAAATACATTACACTAGTAGTAGTCTATATTACATTCATCAGGAGCTGAAATGTCATTCTTAGGGAAAGTTGATGACAGTAGGCCAGGCTGGGAAGGCAGTGAGGGGATATGTGGTACCATCATGGCTGTCAGACTTGTCCTTTCCCCCTGAGGGCTGTGCTGTAGATGAGCAGATATGCTCATTGCTTATTGTGGAAAAGCAAAGAGGCGGCTTGGCACTCACCTTATGAGGCGACCTAACATTATTCCACACAAATGTATATATATATATTTTTTATCACTGTGTGTATTAGTGTGCACTTGTTATTTAAATGGAAATTTGTGATCCTGTGAAGTGTGTGTCTCCTGGGTTTGCAAATGCATGTGGTTATTTGCATGCATGCACAGGCATTGTCTTCTGTACATGTTCAAATCAATCTTAATTTGCAACTTGGTATTCAGTGGATTTCTACAGCCAGATGTCTTTAGTGATCTAATGTCTCTTTTACTTAACCTCCTGGAAACAGACATGAGTGATGAGAAGACGTGTGTCTTCTTTTTAACCTCGTTTTCTTTCTGCTCCTCCCCGTTTGTCTTACTGTGACAGCTGCAAATGTGAAATATTTGTCAGTCTGACACATATTACAAGTGCATGGCTTTGCTGGTGACACTGTATTTATTTGGAATAAAATCAGTGGTTATATATTGTTTGTTTTCCTTTTTAAAAAATTCAGATATGAAATATCGAATATATGTCTTACTGCTAAATTTAATTATGGACACTCTAATTACACCTGTGAGTGATTAAGTTAATATGTCATGTAAGTGTAAGCAATGTTTTCCCAGATATCGGAGACTAATGGCCACTATTGTGAGGACATGAACTGATGCTGACACGCCCCCAGGTTTGTCTTTGTCGCCTACACACACACACACACACACACACACACACACACAGAGAGAGAGAGAAAGAGAGAGAGAGAGGGAGAGTTTGCTCCACAGCTTTGTTGCTACAACTGTCGTCTGTTATGACAGTCAGTGATGAAAACGTCTGCAGGCGACAAACCACGGATTTAGAACTGATTATCTTTACACCAGAGAAGAGGAAGACGATGCTGTCCGGTCTGCAGTTGGAAGAAAACCTGTAGGAAAACTGCAAACGGAGTCTACAAACACATCTATCCGCCATCTGGATGCAGAAACTCCACAGGAACCCGCTGTAGGTAAGTTATTTCAGCGAATACACTGATACATTGATGTCCGCCTGTGTCATGTGTCTGAAGTGTCGATGTGTAGTCGAAGATTTCTCTTTAATTTCACACGAACTTTTTTTTTTCCACAGCGGGTTAAATGTTTGAATAAGAAAAAGAGTAAATGCGTTAAAAAAAATAACAATCACGATTCAGAAGTTGTAAAAACAAAACTGTTTGTTTGTTTGCAAGAAGCTAAAAAGCTGACTTTCTTCCTCTCACATAGTCCAGCTGACCTGTTTCACTTAGATTAATGTAATTTACAGTCTAAATGAATTTAACTCGGTCATGCTTTGACTCCAGAGCAGGTTAATCTTATAAAATAAAGGTACTGCACTGGAGATGAACTCTGACTTAGACATATTCCCCCTTTAACCTGTTTCATCTTCTGTCTGGAGAGAGGAATATTTAAAAAACAAAAAGGAAATCATCGACTGTAACCACAGTGCCAGCTATATTTGCTTTGGGACCTTTTGTCCATGCCTTTCTTACAGCGTTTCTCATTGCCATTCTTATTCATGCAGCAAATCATTATTTTTGTTAATTGAGGATTTGCATACATCAGCATTCAGTATGTTAATAACACACGCAGTTGATGAGCGTGAGGTAAATCCTCACCTCTGCTCATAAAACACACACATGGCAACAGGATCACAGGGTTGTCAGTCACTCACCTTTGGGCATATCAACCAAATCTAGGCCACTGTTACTCTGGGGTTGAATCCTTTATGGTTCGTCCTCTGTGCGGGAGAATGGAGACATATGACAGTTTTGATTCTATTATGAAGACAGGGAGAAAGCAGAATGTGCTTGACTTTTAAGAGAATGGCCTTTTAATTAAATTCAACGAGTGTTTTATGATTTCTGTCTTGGAACAAGAGCATCATGTGGCCGTATTTGCCTCGGCAAAACAAAAGTGCTCTAAAAACACCTGATTGGATTGTGTGAACAAACTACACTGACACCATTTACAGACCCACATAGCGTAGATAGAAAAAAAACACATCAGGCAGGGACATGAGACTGAGTAGCTCTAAAATAGCTTAACACACATAACACACGCAATGTATTCTCCAGTGCTTTTGCCCACGTGATGCAAGGTCTGGTCAGATAGTTGTTTTTTTAACTCTTGCATCCTCGCTGCAGTAGTAGTGAGCTGATGTGAAGACCAGACTACCGCTGGGTGATTTTTTTTTTCTCCAGCTCTGTCACTTATTGACACGGTGGGACTCAGTCAGGATTGATGTTCTTGCCGTTAATAGTGTAACGGGCAGTACTGGGGCTATTGATCCCACCCCTTTATAATCTCCATCCCGACAATACTACCTCCACCCATGGAATATGATTAAGCAGCTTTGGCAGCAGTGGAAAATGGAGGGGTAAATGAGATGAATGTGTATTGATGATTGTAATGTGATGCTTTTCTGCTGGTCTTAACGGAAGGGCGCAGCAGGAAAGTGGTGTGTAGAGTTCAGATAATTGCTTCTGTGTCCTCTTAATTTAGAAATACAAGCTCAATAGATTGCAAACTATCATTACTGCTGCTTAAACTGTGATTCAGAAGACGATGACTGCAGTAAAACTCACTGTTGCCAGTTTCCTCCCAAAGTTATTAACAAGCCACATTTCCAGTTAGGTACAGTGCAGTGTGAATGACAGCATGTGTTTCTTACAGTTTTTAGTATTAGTGTTTCTCCATGCAGGAGCGTATTTATCAGAAGAAGAGGCTTAAATTCATTTCATTTTATCTCTTCATCCACTGACCTTTTTCTCCTCCTCCTCCTCCTCCTAAACATAATCTCCCATGTCAGTGTTCATTTGATTGTATGTTATTTGATGGGTTTTTAAACAGAGACAGAGAGAGAGAGAGAGAGAGAGAGACTCATTTTTTCCACACTGACCCTTTTTTCTCACAATCTGTCAGATATTCCTGGTGTGACCGTGTGTGTCTGATTGGGACCTAGTGTGTGTCAGGGGGCTATGGTGAGGCGATGTGCACAGGCTGGTGTGAGGAGAGATGTACCAGCATCATTGGAAGACGATGGCAAAATAAAGGACTGGATCTTCCTACATGGCTGTGTGTCTGCCTGTTGTTTTCCGCTCTGTGGGGCCAAGCATCACCCCAGTGCCCGGACAGCTGCCACTGTGCCTCGGACACAGCCACAGTGCTGTGCTCGGATGCTGGCTTACGGGAGATCCCGGAGGGGATCCCACCAGAAACTGTCTCTCTCCACTTGGAACGCAACTACATTCGGACCATACCAGAGAATGCCTTCAGCAACCTGGTTCACCTGCGAGACCTTTATCTGTCCCACAACCGCATCGACTCACTCGCCTCTGGAGCCCTCCGGCATCTGGGACCCGAGCTGCGCCTGCTGGATCTCTCACATAACCAGCTGAGGCAGGCCAGCAGGGAAGAGTTTGGCTCCACTCGTGCAAAAACCCGCCTCTACAACAACCCGTGGCACTGTGACTGTGCCCTCCAGGAGCTGATGGAGACTCTGAACCTGGAGCCTGAGACTGTGAACGGGATCATTTGTGAGAGCTCTGTGCGAGGCGTGGGTGAGGGGAGCAGGTGGGAGGATCCGGGATCACAGGGTGAACATGCAGGTCAACCACTGGTCAGACTGTTGGATTCTGGGGTAAATTTCTGTAGCCTGCAGAGGAAAACCACTGATGTGGCCATGCTGGTGACCATGTTTGTGTGGTTCTTCATGGTCATCGTGTATGTAGTGTACTATGTGAGGCAGAACCAAGCCGAGGCTCGTCGGCATTTGGAGTACTTGAAGAGTTTACCCAGCCCACGCAAGACCCCCACGGAGACAGATACTCTAAGCACTGGTTTCTGAGCTCCTGCTTGTGTAATTTACAGGTGGACTAATCAAAAGGCAATTTTTTGGAGAGTAGCTGATGAACTTAAAGTAGCTGTACATGCACATGCAGAGGAAATTAACCTGTGACAGTTGTTTTGTGATTGCAATATTTCTTTATATTTGTTACTTACTGAAGGGCTGGTGGGTTTCTTAATATTTTTTTTCCTATATAATATTTTTTTCAATTTAATGAACATTAAGAAGTGAGTATTTTTTTTACTCTTTTAACATGTGCATTAAGAGGCAAGAGAAGAATCCGAAAACCAGACGTGTAGCAGAAGAAAGATGAAGGATGAAATGAGAATTTGTAAAAGACAGTTACTCTTTCAACTTTTTAACCTTCAATCTCACTTTGTGGACCTGTTTTCCCTTTCTTTTCTACTCCCACCTGCTTTTTACTCTTTTATCTTTTATTAAGCTCTAATTAGTGAGGGGTCTTTGACCAGTTGACCCTTAATGAACACTAATCAGCTGGAGTGTGTTAATCAGGTCAAAAACGAGCAATGTGCAAACTCAAGTGTGTGTCCTCATGTAATTGCTTGTTTGATTTCTGTATATATTCATGTACATGTGGTGTTGTTGTGCATTGTTATGGCCATTTTTAGTTTGATAAAATTGAAATACTGCGTATGCTATTTAAACCTTTCCCACTACATGGCCATTATTAAGTTGTTTCGTGCCCAGAGGAAAACTGCTGATCTAAATTACTCTGGAAGCCATTAGAGGTGAGGGCGAGCTATTTTGTCTCCATGCTGCAGCCATTGGCTCTGAAATATTCGGACAGCTTAGTGTACATACAACTGCCACTAATATGAGAAATTTCAACCAGATTTAAAAATGGATTGTTGTTCTAAATTACACGAGCATAGCCATTTATCTTGAGAAAAGCTGTTAATTTAGGTTTAATTAATCTCCTCAGCGCTGCTTTTCTGGTCCTGTGTACAGTACAAACGCTTCCATCTGTTATTTCCTTATAGGCTGTGTCATAATTGATTTTTTTCAAGCCACTGTGGAAAACAGAACACGTTAATGAATTTAATAATGATTTACTCAGTTAGTACATGTAATGCTTGCAATCTTAAGACCAGTGCCAGTCAGTGTTCCTCATAAAAAGAACAAAACTTGACTGGAATAACAACAACCTTTTTTGACTTTCACTTCAGTTCATCATAGTCTTATTTAATGTGGAAATACAGAGGAGCATTGTTCTCTGTAGGGAGTTATGCGTAGTTAATGTGATTTTTGTCATTTTTTACTGTTACAAATAGAAAAAGGTCATCTGCATTTAAAGTGTGTTAAGGACAGTGATTCCCAAATATGAGGTCAATTATGAGAGGGCATAAAATAAAACAGCATGAGAATAAATGATTATTTTCTGTGATGGCTTAATACTTGACATCCTTTCCAATCCTGTCCTATCCTTTCAAAGAATATTCAGACAAAAGAAAGAAAGGAAGAAAATATCCTTTTAGTTGAGCAGACATGGATGGACATAGTAACAGATAATGTGGGGTCAGACATCACTTTGCTTAAAGGGTTAACAAGCCAAATAAGTTAAGAGCCACATGTTTAAAAGGATGTTTTGAGCCACACTAGTTATGCGGCTCTTTGGATGCTAATCCCCAGCTGTAGATCTTACTAGCTATCAATAACTAATATGGATTCTAATGATATTCAGTACAAACATTTATTTTCCCATTCAAATTAATTGTAATAACCGGTTGTTCTTTCATTTGTTCCTCTAGCACCATCATTATTTCAGTTTTCCTGCTGTTTAAAACTTGTCTGCAAAATAATGACATTTTTCCCATCAGCCATAGCTGCACTATGTGTTTAGTAACCAAATGTTAGTGTGCTAACATGCCAAACTAAAATGGCCAAAAACAGTCATGGTAAATAACATACCTGTTAAATATTACCATGTTAGCATGCTGATGTTAGCATTCAGTTCAAAGCACTGCTAGTTGTGCCGCTAGCATGGCCAGAGATGCATGTGTCGTAATAAAATAAAGTGTACAGTTACAAACTTATATGTGTTCATGGATATAATAAAGTACGACTGTACCCCATTTTGTGTAGCAACTGGGTCGGTGAGAGTGGAGTTAAAGCCTAGAATAGGTCAACTTTCTGTGTACTGTGTGCTAAATGTGTTGTGTCTTGTATTCGGCACAGAAAGTCTGGTTCAAATGTGTGTTGTTAAGGATGAAGACTGTGAATTAGCTGTGAGTAGAACAATGTTACTGTATGATAAAAGCTGACTTTGGGGTGTACACCACAGGTTAAAAGATGACAATAAAAAGGTGGGATTTTATCCTGTGACTTTCAAAACAAACCTGTTTGTGGATACACTTGTGAAGCACTGTTGGTGTGACTTTAGATTATCTGCATATTTCCTGAATGTAACCTATCCATGTGGATGTCGGAGTTCAGTTTTGTAAATGCATCTCTGCCACAATAATTCTTACCCACGCTGGCTCATAAGGCCACAATAACACTAAAAATGCAAAACACAAGTACCACAAATGTTCTTTCTGTGTATGTTTTCTGTGGGTATTTTCTTTATTGGTGACGTATTTTTCTCTCAGTGATTTGTTTTCTCTCCTTTTGTTTGTTTGTATTCCACTAATTATTCAAACAAGTCAGATTTGAAACCATTACATTAAATAATAAATGAACTATCGAAATCAGAAAGTGATTTCAAGAAAAAAAAATACAACAGATGTATAAAAGATAAAAGAAATGTTGCTCTTCTTTGTTCATAGAAATGCTTCTATGCTTTATTACAACTGTAACTTGAAAACAGCAAGAGGACAATAAGAAGTAAGAGAAGTACAGGAAGACATTATCAATTCATAGAGTGAGCTGATCATGCCTGGAAGTTTTTCCTAATTCTACTCTACCATATGTTGAAACTAAAAGAAATGAATTATTTTACAGATATGGAAAGTATGATATACACTTCCCCCACCTCCTTCTTCAACATTTGTTTTTCTATCACCATCAAACAAAATCCAAATGACCCCAAATTCATCCATCTCTCCGCTGCCCTCTGAACTGTTTCTCCCCCTGGAAATGTATCTGGACATCAACACAAAAACACAACGCCGAAGCAGGACACAGCAAAAATTAAAAAAGGTATAGGTGTGACTTTTTTTTAAAGGAATTTCCCCAGGGAAAAGTCACAACCATTGCTCCAGATATTTCACAAAGGGAGAACAAAACAGGATATAAATAAAAAGCAACTTCAGCCTGTTACTTGGTTTTGTCTTTTATTTCCAATTTACATTAATTAAAACGTAACAAAAACAAGTCATGATCATACTAATCATATAATAATAATATTATTAATAATATTATTATTAATAATAAAAATATACACAACCTCACACAAATTAACCCTCTGCACTGGCTGTAGAACGGCATTAAGGTCAAACACATCTCTGCAACTGTGTGTGTTTACGCTGAGGCAGAGGGCAGTACCTGTGTGAGGGGCCTGATGGGGGGGAGAGTAGAGAGGGATGGGGGTCAAAGGTCACAGCAAATGAAGGGCAGCAGAGTGGGTTTTCATGACCCGACATTTTCCAAATATTGTCATATTATTCACCTAAAATATGGGATATATTTGTAAACAAAAATTCAAGGGGGGAAAAGGTCTTAGTTTTATTTGTGAAGGTGTTTTGTGTGAGGTAGCTTTAAAAACAAAACATTTTTTTTCAAAACAAATATAAAGACAAATAAAAAATGTAATTTGTTCCAAATTAGGCATGCCTTGACTGTAAATGTGTTTAAAAGGGTTGAAGTAGGAGAGTGGGGCATGGCATGGGACATCTATCATCCTGAAATCCAAAATCCCAAGGTGAAGTGCTCTCTCTGAGAAGCTGTATATATATGTATACACACACATATACATATATATACACATATAAACATCATTACAAATGAGTATATGGTTGTTAAAAAACACAGACTGTTTTACAACAATAGCACCATTGACTTTTATTATAATACACAGTAACATTTTGATACACACTGGTGGAAGAAATAGGAACACCTGCACTTTCTAAGTAGCTACATTTTTGGTTTCAAAGAGATGTGTATGCTTTAGTGGAAATGACACATGGGTGGGGTGATGAGAGAAAGGAGGAGAAAGTAAGAGAGAAAGTTGGTGGATAAGGTTTTTTTTAAATATGTGTAAGTGGGCTTTTTATTACTTAGCAACAAACTCAGTCCTATCACACCTGGGACCCAAACCTAAACAATAAATAAATAACACCAACACATTTTTCTCTTTCTTGCTCCCTGGTATGTTCCCGTACTCTCCTCATACTTCCTCCGTCTTGTTCATGGATGTGGGCTTAGGGCAGGCACAGGCGATGGCTCTTAACCCGGGGAGACGTGGGCCGTGTTTGGGGAATACTTGATGTCCACATTGGAGTTGACTAGAGGCAATACTGGATGAATCACAGATGACAGTTGCTGGTGCCATTCAGTGCAGATATCCTACGGAGTTCAACTAGAAAAAAAGTCCCATTTAAAAAAAGTGTCTTGATTTTTCTTTTTCTCTTCTCCTTTATCTGAAGTGTGCTCCTCTTTCATTGCATTTTTCTCAAATTTTCACGTTTCACAAACTTTTTTTCTCTTCTAATCGATGTTTTGTTCTTTACAAGAAGCAGACTGGCCCGATGTCAACTCCGAACTCCTGGTCTGCTCCACCAATATCCAAGGGGGCAATGTCCACAATGGGCAGACGAGAGGTCTTCTGTGATTTGTATTCGATCACTGTCTTGCCCCACTGTCCTGTGTGTTTCTGTGTAGGAGGAAAAACACATAAACGATTAAATTACATATGACAAAATTACTGAGTATGATTTTGTGAGTGTCAATAAGCACCGGGGAGTAAAAAAGACAGTGCTTATTACCGTGCAGCTGTCCTCCATCACGCTGTAAGTGAAGCGGCTGTTGCCCTCGGCTCTGATCTCCACGTCGTTGGAGCCCTGCAGAAGCACGGCCTTCTTCAGGTCGCCCGTTGAGGCGTCCATGTAGGCCACGCTGTTCTTACAGTGGTAGGTGAGGTTTTGAGAAGCCTCGGTGGACAAGAGTCTCAGGAAAGTCATCTGAATGGCAGCAGTGTTGGGCGCCAGGCTGTCGTCACCATAGCTGAACTGCATAAGGCCACAGGTAAGAAGGAGAAAAGTTTGGATAACAGTTAATACAGCTGTTGTAATGACAACTGCATGTTATTCTGATAAAACAGACAATGAGTCCTAGACTTGATTTATTAGCATAAATTGCTAACATCAAGAGGAAATGAAGATATATTTCAGCTCAAATAACTGAACAGAAAATGTTAAGTAATGAGTTGACTCACGTGGAATCCTCCTTTCATTGACTCTCCGAACCAGATGTGTTTGTGTTCCTTGCTCTTGCTGGACCACCAGTTCTTGCGAGGAATGTTGGAAGGCTTGGAGGAGACACAGGTCTCTCCTGTCTCCATGTCGCAGAAGACTTTGATTGCATCAATTGTGCAACCCTGATTGGGATCAATCCAGTACTCTCCTAAAGGAACAGATCAGTTTCCAGGATTAGATTCTTTTCTCAGATAAATAATGTTAAAAATTATTTGTAATTCAGTATTGCAAAAACTAATTCTGAATCAGCAACATCCAAAAACTCTCATACAACACAATCTATATTTACCCCAACCCCATTTGAGTTTACTGAACTTCCGGCAGCATAAATATCAAATGCCTAACTTACTATAACTATTTCATCATCTCTGCCCAATTTAACAAATTCCTCTCTGTGTCACTCACCGCTCTTCCAGTCAGGATGGCAGAGCTTCAGGTCTCTGCAGGTGCGAGCTGGGTTCTTCTTGGATCCCTCAGGGCTGCGGATGTTCTCAATCTGGTTGTTGAGAGATTTGAGAGTGGCGTCGACCTCAGCATCGTGCTGACGGAGGTTTCCAGAGGCCTGGTCAGCCCTCATGTACCTGAGAGGATCAGGTGACTTTTCAATTTGACCCAGGCCAGCAAAGGCAGACATGTCAATGCCAGGCCCAGGGGGACCAGGAGGCCCAGGGGGTCCGGGATTTCCAGGGGGACCCTGAGAGAGGAAAAAATCGTACAGTTTAGACATTTATTATATCTCTACTCATTGCCCCACTTTCTATATTCCCATTTCTTGCTTAAGTTCATTTAAGGCCAATGAGAACTCTTGCCATTTCTAATTTAATAATGCTTTAATAAATTCTAGATCCAAGAAATGAATGACACAAAATATATAAAAAAATGTATCTGTATGTAAAAAGTGCACTGTCAGTACATTATCTTCTAGCTTTAAAGTGCATATCAGCAATTTTTTAGTGTTCTGCTAGCTTCATGTATACTATTGTGGCATCAAGAACATGCATGACATGTCTAAGACTGTGAAATGTCTTGGTTTGTTTTTAAGCTGCATTTTTGTTAAATGAATAATGGCACAGTGAAAAATTTCTTATTAAAAAGATGATCAGTGTAGCAGTGAAGAAAGTCCTGGATAGTACTCACAGCTGGACCGGTGTCTCCAGAGCGACCACGGGGTCCAGGGGGTCCAATGGGTCCTGGCAGGCCATTTGAACCATCCTTTCCAGCAGGGCCAACAGGTCCAGGTGGTCCCTATATATGCAGATAATGAAAACAGTTTGATGCTAAAATCTAATGACACTGTGATTTTACAATGTTAGAAAGTTTCACAGTTGTGTATTTTTGTTAGTTTATGAGCTCACTCTTTGTCCAGAAGGTCCAGCAGGTCCAGTAGCACCCTGGTCTCCAGCTTGACCCTAGAACACATGGTGATTACATTACACATAAAATTATCAGCAGTGTGATCATTAGAAGCCGTAGCTAAAACACGATCAACATAAAGGTCTTGATGCACATAAATTTACATTCTATATGCTTACCGGAGGTCCAGGCAGACCCTGCAGACCAGTGAAACCTCTGTGTCCCTTCTGTCCTCTCTCACCAGACTCTCCAGCCTCACCCTTGTCTCCGCGAGGTCCTTGGGGTCCCTGAGAACAAGTGGACAACACCCTAATTTACCTTTTTTGCCCAATGCAGTGCTTCCATTTTGTTTCATTTCACTCAAGCAACTGATTAAAATTCTGTGTTGTATGTTTATGAAGGCCATAAGTTACTCAAGCATGAGTGTGTATCTGTTTTATTGTTTATAAAGATACATACAGGCATTCCTCTGGCTCCAGCAGGGCCTGGAGGTCCAGCAGGGCCTTGTGCACCCTAAAAAATAAAGAAGATGTTGCATTAGAAACATAACACTTGAAAAATTACCGCAGCAGTAGTTTGATATTGTAATACTGGATTCAAATGTGGAAAACTGTTCTATTTAACAATTTCCCTTTATTACCATTATTGTCTACTAATATTTTTCTGTTCTGAAAAAAGATTTTTACCATTTTGCTCTCGCTCATGTACCTACAGTATGTCTCTATATATACCCACCACCAACTGTATGTACTCCACTGTCCCTATAGTAGTTGGTGAGGAACAGTTGCTTGTTACCATATCCATAGGTAATTAGCACCACTTAAGATAAGAGTGCAATTTCACTGAAGCACTCTGGTAACCCATAAGGTAAACATGTACGTCTGGATGATGACAATGTTGCACTAAGATGCATTTAAGGAGATTATAATGTAGATGAATAGCAGTAAATCTTGATGAAGCTCTTCTGAACTGTACTGAATAAATGCCAATAAACCAGGAAAACAGAAGCGCAGAGTTCATTACAGTTAGTCGAGGATGGAACCCTTGAGACATCTCCTCTGTACTTAAACGGCATATTAATTCTCAGCAGGTGAAAAACAACCTCATTAAAATTATGCATTTTCTTTGACTACAAAAAGGTTTTCTAAACATGTCCTACTGTATGAAGAAAATCACATTACAATTTTTCACTTGTGTTTGTGCTTCTACTCACAGCCTCTCCTCTGTCTCCCTGTTTGCCTGTGGGACCGACTGGGCCAGGAGCACCAGGTGCGCCTGGGGCACCAGGAGCACCAAGAGGTCCAGTGTTACCACGATCACCCTGCAGCACAGACAGCACAATAGTCACAAATGGGAAACTATGAACACAAGATCATCTAAGTACTTTTACTGTATGTAAAAGTACCCAGATGTAGAATTAAAACATGCATACCACACAAAAACATGAACAAATACCTCTTTAACTGCTCATTTGTAGCAGTACAAAAAATATATATCACGTGAAGCTAGATCTATTTACAGTAGTCACTGATGCCAATACCATACAGAAAACATCCAAACAGCAGGATTACAGTATTTGAATGACATGTGCTCTGGCAATCAGGAAATAAAAAAAGCCAATAACCTATTCAACCATGCAACTAATGCAATTAATGGGCAAAACATCATAAAGAATATCTAAAATCTGACTGGTGAAGCAACATGGGATTCAGTGTCTTGGACACTTTGACAATTACTGAACCAAAGGAGAAGGGGATCTAGGCCTGCTCCATCTCCACAGTGGAGTGGACCTAATATATCCTATGTGGCAAGATTTCTCACCTTGATTCCAGGAGCACCATCTCTACCAGGAGGTCCATCTGATCCAGGGTTACCCTTTCAGATGACAGAAAAATATTAAGTGTTAGTAGCTTCTACCTCCACCAAGCCAGATGTCCTGTTGAATACAGATCAAATGTATAATGAACCCTGCTCTAACAAAACACATTAATAATATGGCGTAAACATAATGCAAATGCATGCATCATGCAAACACACAATGCATTTTAATGGGATTGGCCTCCACACCAAAACACTGTGGCTAATGGTGGGATGCTGACAGCTAAGAGCCACTGGTTTAAATACATGGTGGCAGCTGTATATCCTAACACACATGCTGTAAGTTGGTCATTCTCTGACCTCTCTGCCAGGCTCCCCTGCAGGTCCAGTGAGTCCAGGAGGTCCAACAGGTCCAGGGGGTCCGCGGTCTCCGGGGCCACCGGAAGCTCCCTGTTTTCCAGGCTCACCCTGAGAGAATAGACAAGGACTTATTATTACACTATAACTAAATGCATTCAATGAGACATTGTGACAAATCTGTGATTATATTCACGACAGCATCCAAGTGACTACAAATAATTTAACATTTACTATAACTATACACTGTAGCTGATTTATGTATCAAGTAACAGCTACTCTATGCAGGTACAGTAAATCCCCACATGGATATAAAGATATTATCTAATTTTATTTACTCAGCCAGCTTTAGCAACAGCATTTTCTAAAATCAGCACTGACACCTGCCTTATATGTCCTAAAAGAGCTGCTCAGTTCACTACAGTCTGACAAACTGGTGAAAATCAGTTAATTTGATTACATTTCAGTAGTTACTCCCACAAGGTAAAGCAGCAGTAAGTGCTACACAGGTCACGTGAAATGCTAATTTATCCATAACCAAACCAGATGACAATGACTGACCTAACTGAAAACTGAATATATTTTATAAAGAACATGGCACAAAATATTGTCTAAATCCAGAAATACCATTCTCTGACCACCTGCTGCCTTCAACAGGACTAAACTGTGTCTGCAGGTCAAACTTCCATTATTAAAAGCATTTTCAATGTTTGAAAATTGTCTAGGAGGTGGCATCACTGCTGTTTTCTAGGCAGCCCTTTCATGCATACTGATCAATAATTAATAATAAGGACATGCCCACTGAGATATTGTAAGTAGGGGACATGGCTCATGTCACATATCAAATAGTACGAGATGCAGACAGTGGCAGCCTTCTTGTCACATGCCACACTGTACATCAAATGGAATCAGTTCACCAGGAGAAAAGCCTCGGCTCATGAGATGCGATTTGACTGTGATCCAATAAGGAACCTAATGTTTAATAACAGCCTTTTTCATTATTTGGGGATTAAGAGTGGACTGTATATGGCCTTAAAATAATATCACAGTATAACATGGATATTTGTCATAGTGATATTCATGATATTCATTGATACCAAAAAAAATTTATCAGCTACTGCAGCTTGCAGACAGCAGCATTTATTAGTATAAACAATATGAAGGGCATTTTCCATCCTTCTCCTCCAGTGAGCCTCTGTCCTTGACTGTGTTTACATGCACTTTAACCAGGTTACTCAGAGAAAGCAGTTTTCTTAAGTAGTGAGGGAACAGAGTTTATAGGCACTTAGGAAACTTGATAACTGGCAATTCAAGTATACATACAATCCGTACATTGTACGATGAATTATTAAATAAGATGAATGCTACTTACAGAGGGTCCAGGTAGACCAGGGAAACCTCTTTCACCACGCTGTCCAGGCAGACCAACAATACCACGCTGACCAGCCAAACCTGCAGGACCTGAAGGACCCGCGGGACCCTGAAAAGGGAAAATAAATAGTAGGAAACACAATTAGGGTGTAGTAAATGTATCAACTTAATAATAGAAATAATAAAAAAACATTGAAATCACTAGTTGGTGTTAATGTTGTGGTTGATTATCTTTAACAACAACATTTTTATGGTGTTTCTGTCTTTTCTGTCCAATAGCTGGTTGAAACGATTAACAGCTTGAAGAAAAAAATCAATACCACACTAAAAGACTGGGTTCCTGTCATCAGACTGTTGTACAGATTGTGGTGCCCTGTGCTGTCATAGATCTTGATCTGCTTCTAGACTCAGTGATGGACACTTTTTGTTAGTGGAGAGTGTGCTTGGCTGCAGTCCATTACTGATGAAATCGGCTCTTTGAGTTGACACCAACACACAAAAGTCATCAGAAATGAAGAAAACAAACCCATTTAATAATTTTTTCCCTATATGGACACCTGTGTTTACCTTGACAGTGTTCAAGGAAACTTGTCCTGTAGTCTGAAGAGAGAATGTATGCGGGAGTGTTTGTAGTGGTATTACACTGTCAAGCCATTGCAGATTATGCAAAAGCCAAGTGTCTTAGGTGTTATACTGAGGGATATTGTTCAAGAATGAGAAACTCACAGGAGGACCATCCTCTCCAGCATCTCCCTTCTCTCCGGTAGCCCCAGCAGGACCACGGAGCCCAGGGTCACCCTGTCTGCCTGGGGGTCCACCATCTCCTCTCACACCCTTGGGTCCGTCTTTACCAGGAGGGCCAGCAGGACCAGCAGGTCCAGGATTACCCTAAAAATGTAATGAGGATGACATACATTAAACAAAATCACATGCATGAAATAAGATTATAGTACATTCAAACTCTATAGTGTAAAAGCACACATCATATTCACAAAGCTAACGTATTGTCTCTAGTTTAATGAGCTCCTTTTATCTAAATAACTATTAATATCACATATCTCACATTAGCAGGTTCACATGATCGGAGATCATATATTGCACATATTGCACTTCCTTTTAGCAAGTCTGTAGAAGCATTCTTCACTGTGTCAGACGTGCTGTTTGGATCGTGTGTAGGTGCTGAAACAGCAAGTGTGAGTGCTTTACTGGTGAAAATTAAAAAGGCTTCCTAGGTGACAATAAATCAGGTGGCATTGAGACAACACCGGTGTATCTGTGCTGCTGCACCTGGTTCTTCCCGGTGAAACATAAATCAAGCCAATTCTTTTTCAGTCTGCTAACACAGTCCACAAGAATCAGTTTTATTATCATCACAGTGTATAGTAATGGTTTAATGAGGTGAGGGTTAGAGGTATATTTGAACAATGTTTTGTGCTTATAAAATATCTAAATCAATATCAAATACACACCTTTTGGTAACTATTTACCACACAGTATGCATTTGAAGCATACTGTATGGTAAATAATACATACCTTTATACCAGCAGTATAAAGAGAATGACTTACATTGGGACCAGGGGGTCCGACTCTGCCAGCAGCTCCTGGGAAACCAGTGGCACCCTGAAAGATAATTAATTAATTCAAAATTTAGACAAGATGTTACTATAAGACAAAATAAAGCGGCTTAACATTTCTAAATGGTCACTTACAGGAGGCCCCTGAGCACCACGGGCACCTTTAGGTCCAGAAACACCTGTTGGTCCCTGGAAGAGACAAGGTTATACATTATTGTTAGACATTTGTTTTATGTTTTTTAGAGAACAATACAAACAAACAAACACATTTAGTTTCTGTGAAACAATGGTGACATCTTTGCACTGGAGGGGTTTGTTTGCCTTAGCAATTTTTCATTCTAAGTTGTGTGGAAAAATCAGTGACAAGGACATTCTGACTTGATGTAAATCCCACCACAGATGTTCAATATTCAACAAGAGAAAATGTCTGTGGAATTGTGAACAGACAACACCTTTCTCTTCCCATAAAAAGAATGTCAGTCAGTGGATAGCCTGCTGCTTCTGCAGTGTTTTTTTATAATTTAGAAAAAAAACTGCTTCAGCGTGATATGGTATACTATATACAAAATAAATTTAGAGGTTAGAGTGTTTGGTTAAGCTGAAGTGTAAAGGTCCAAAGTGACACATACTGCAGGTCCAGGGGCACCAGATGGTCCTTGAGGTCCAGGGGCACCAGCGTCTCCCTTCTGTCCAGATTCTCCCTGCTCTCCCTTGATTCCAGGCTGACCATCAGCACCCTGAAAGAAAAACACAGATGCACATATGACATATACCACTATCAAAAACCTTTATATTTGTAAATAAACTATTTTTTAATAATTCAGAGTGGTGCTACTTGCAAGGAGTACTGATGACTAATCTGACACAATACTAAATTGCTGAAGAACCCCGTTATGATGGAGAATGCATAAACTCAAATCCCAAATTATTATCCCCTTTATTAGAACCAATTTTTCCATGAAAATGTCTATAACCCCAAGTGTTTACAGCTTAACTGCTTCCAAAAGAAGACAAAATAATTACTGAGTTTGATTAAAATCTTTTTACTTATTCACTGAATTAGGTTGCATCATTGCAAAGCACAAGGAGACAATCTGTTGGAGGTGAACCTGCGTGTGATCAAAAATGCAAGATCTGAAAAACTTTGGACAGGAAAAAAGTCAAGAGATGTCAACAAGAATCCCAAGATAATTGTTGCTGCACAGGTCATTTAGACCAAAACTTGAGGTGCTTGCGCACATGAATGCTGCTTTTGTTTGGATCATGATGAAAGAAGATTATACTGACATTTTGAAGAACAGTGTTCAGAAATCTGCTGCCAGCCAAGCTTTAAGCAGCTTTTGGGTCTTCCAGCAAGACAATGAGCCAAAGCATACATCCAGGTTGGTCCAAAACCTTTTGAAGGACAAGTGAAGGTCCTAGTGTGGCCCTTTAAGAGCACAGATCTCACTGCTGTTGAGAATCTGTGACAGAAATTCAATGTCCACGCTTAAACCATGCAATTTGGGTGAGATAGAACAATTTACCTTGGAAGAATGGGCTAAGATCCCTCCAGATATACGTGGTAAACTACTTGTAGTTAGGAACTACCAAGAGAAGCAGTTGTGTCAGAAAGGTTACACTATTGACTGGGCCAAGGATTTAGTTTGAATTTATAGAGGAGGCTGATACTTTTGGGCTTAACTGTATACTAATGTACTTTCTCAAATTTCAGTGAAAACCCAAACCCTTTTGCATAAAAAGTCTGTTTCCTCATCAATTAAAAGTCTAGAAATGTTTAATATATTTAATAAAAAATTGCTGATATTTTATGTAACATCTATTTTTATCTTTAGGCTGTGTAGTGTGAAGCTGCATTGTTTCAGTCTGTAAACGGTCAATCAAAAATATCTTAACATCTTGTACAGTAATGTTATTCATCCTGATATATATTCAATAATTACTTATAAGTAATATAAGTCAGATAAATTGTGTTGTCATAAAAACATTTTAATAAGCTGCAAATGAAAAATAGTGTACAAAAATCTGCTGCCAGTCTAGCTTCAGGCAGCTTTTGGGTCATAAGGCAGCTTTTGGGTCTTCAGGCAGCTTTTGGGTCTTCGTGCAAAACAATGATCCAAAACCTACATCCAGGTTGGTCCAAAATGTGTTGAAGGACAAGTAAAGGTCCTGGAGTGGCCCTTTAAAAGCTCAGATCTCAATCCTATTGAGAATCTTTGACAGGAGCTCAAGGGTAATATCCATGAATGAAAACCATGCAATTTGGATGAGCTGGAACAATTTACCTTGGAAGAATGGGCTGCAATTCCCCAAGAGACATGGGCTAACCTAGTTAGGAACTACCATGAGAGGCAGTTGTGAGTCACATTGGCAATATTGAGTTTTACCAAGTGTTTTTCCAGATATTGATAACAATAAGAAATGTTATGGCAGGCTGTTGTCTGTCATCTCATGACGCTTTTTGATAAAAAAAAAAACATATCCAATAAAGCTGGAATCTCATTTTTGGGAGCACACACCCTAGGAAGAGGCCAGAGTTATACAAGGGGGTATGACAGGCAAAGACTTCAGCCACAACTTGGCAATGAATACGTCTACGGCCAATCTCCTAGCTAATGTCTAGCTACCCCCCCGAGTTTGAGTCATGTTTGATGTTATGCTGACTTCTCCTGCACACATACCCCCCTACCACTCACTGAAATAAAGCGACCAGCAATTCAGGGTTTATGTAGATGTATAACAATGTTGCTTTATGTTACTTACAGGAGCTCCAGCAAATCCAGCAGGTCCAGGAGGGCCAGTCTCACCCCTGTCACCCTGAAAGGCAAAGGAAAGCAGGCAACATGTAGGTCAGAAGTTAGTTCAGGGAATCATGCCGTATGAAATTGAAAAAATTGAAACTGCAAAAATTCTATTGAAAAATGTTAATTATAAGGAATATTGATAAACTATTGTATATCTCAAAAACAAATTCTTGAAAAAAACGTGGGAAGGTAGAGAGGTAAATCACTTGTATTTCTACATCTACAAGGTACCATACATCATATGACAATGGCATCGCAGGCATGGAATCAGAATTGGCACAGATTAAACTGTGACACTTACAGGAGCACCACGGGTACCAGGAACTCCAGAAGGACCTGCAGGTCCAGATTCACCCTACAAGAGAACACAACATCGGCATTAACAACACAGATCAACCTATAGTAGCTGCATCGACAAATCTTGTCTTTGTGATCTAACACTCACCTTCTCACCGTTGGGACCAGAAGGACCAGAAGGACCAATGGGACCAGTGAGACCCTGTGACAGGAAAGTGGAAAATTAATAAAACAAACACAACGACTCAAAAGAACTAAGGGTTTTAACTTTAAGTTTTAAAATGACTCACTCTGGCACCATCTTTGCCTGGAGCACCTTCAGGTCCTTTCTCGCCAAGGTCACCCTATTTGAAAAAACAAAAGTCATGCAGCAAAACTTAATGCCAAGTAGAGAAAATTCCACATATACCCAACATATGAATTTTGTCACTAACACATTTCTTTCATGCCTTACTCTGTCTCCCTTGGGTCCAGGAACACCAGCAGATCCTCTCTCTCCAGGCATACCCTGCAGGCCAGGGGGTCCCTGAGCTCCTGCGGCACCAGCGGGTCCAATGGCTCCCTATTATGGAAGAAGCACACATGGAGATGGGTTAGCACAACAACATCATGATGAGAAATAGAGGGAGACAGACAAGGTACTTCAGGTTATTGTATATTGAAGTGTATGTAGTCAGTTGTTACAAGGTGTGTTTCCTGATGCCTTTTTTAAAATTTTGATTCACATATTTGTTGTTACATTTATTTATACACTACCAGTCAAAAGTGTGGACGGACATAAGAGCGACCATGTTTTTCATGAAAAGATCATTGGCTTATTTTAAAAAACATGTAATTTCTAACTTTTGACTGATAGTGTGAGAAAGACAAAAATGGTTCTGTCACTGGGCAACAAGGCTTCTACTTATTCAACAAAGAAACCCATGTCTCAGGATTGTTTGTTCAAGGTTCACAGAGAATTGAAGGAATTAAAAAAACGGCCGGAACACTCCTGACACAAGCTGTTCACTTGCTGGATTGAACTGAACTTTTTGCCAACTTCTTTGACTAAATCTGTTTTATAGAAGGGCACAAAAAAGCCTTTGATTGTGGGTCTCCCTTTAATTCTGTATTTTAAGTAGACAGGGGAGCTTTATCATACCAAAATATGCATTTTACATATCAAAGCTAAGAAAACTTTTTTTATGTCCACCAGTCCCAATCCTGGTCAGACGTTGTCAGGCTTATTAGTAGTGCTTTCTGTCAATAGCACAGCCTCACTCTAGAGATGGACACACAAACATCAACACTATCTATAGTCATTTAGCTATAACCACAGGGCTGGTACCACCTTAACATTGACTATGAATGCATTAAAGCTACTGTATATTCATACCTAAGGTTACTGGTGTACAATGTGCCTTGTGCAGCAAATCATTCTTTTTCTGAGCCCTGCATCACATCCACAAACTGTCTGTTCATCCCTCCTCCATCACTCATGTCAGCTCTTTAATCCTCATCTTCTCTATCTGCTACTGACTGACCTCAAAGCAAAAAAAAAAACAACCACAACAAAAAAAAACCTATGAACTGGGATTAAAATCTGACCAGATAACAAATTGAAAGTAGAAATTGGAGCCTTACTAAGCTCTTTCTACTTGCAGTGCAATTGTGACAAATGACTGCAGTGGCTGGAATGGCTGGTAAACAAGTGACTGTGTAGCTTGACTGATCTGTTGCTTAAGAATGTACTGGAAATATTATTTCTCTTTAAAAATGTTATAACATATTACAGCATTTCTTGCAGTGTGGTATAGGGGGAGAGAGCCACTAGCAAATAATTCAACAAAGCAAAAATGACTTATGAGTATGTAGAAATTATATAATGATTAACCACATTTTTTGAAACGCTGAGTTTGATTAAGTAATTAACATACACAGGCCTGATTACTGCCACACATGTTGAATCAAGAAATCACTTATATAGAAGCTGCCTGACAACGTGAAGCACTCTAAAGGATCTCAAAAAGCAACACATCATGCTGCATTCTAAAGAAAGATAAAGAACAGATGAGATACAAAGTAATGTAATAATAACGTAAAGAGACATGTTTCAGTCTGGAAAGGGTTCCAAAGCCATTTCTAAAGCTTTGGGACTCTAGAGAACCACTGTGAGAGCTATTATCATCAAATAGAGAAAACTTGGAACAGTAGTGAACCTAACCAGGAGATGATCAAAATTGCTCCAAGAGCATAACGACGACTGAAGAAATGCAGACCATACTTGCCTCAGTTAAGGTCATGATGCAACATTAAGAAAGAGACTGAGCAAAAATGGCAGAGTTCCAAGGCTTTAGCAACTGCTGACCAAAAAGAACACAAAGGCTCGACTGATATTTGCCAACAAAACATCCCGATTATCCCCAAAACTTTTGGGCAAATATTCTGTGGACTCATAAAAAAACTGTTACATCTGGCATAAAACTAACATAGCATTTCATGACAAGAACAACAACTGGAGGTAGTTAAGGTATCAACAACCAAACATGGTGGTGGTAGTGTGATGGTCTGAGGCTGCTTTACAGCTTCAGGATGTGGACGACCTGCTATAGTAAAATTGATGAAAGCATGAATTCAGCTCTCTACCAGAAAATCCTGTGCGGCCATCAGTTTGTGACCTCAAGCTCAAGCGCACTTGGGGTATGCAGCGGGACAATGATCCAAAACACACCAGCAAGTCCACCAACAAAATTATTGGCCTAGATAAAGTGCGGACTTAAATCAAGATGCTGTGGCATGACCTTAAACAGGTCGTTCATGCTTGAAGCCCCCCATATGTGCCTGAATTAAAGCAATTCTGCAATTCTGCTTTTTGCCCTTAATAAATGAAATCATCATTTAAAAAGTGCATTTTGTATTTACTCTGGTTATCTTTGTGTAATATTAAAATGTGTGATAAATATGCAAAAATATAAAAAAATCAGGAAGGGGGCAAATACCTTTTGACAGCATTATGTGCTTGCAACAGTATGCACACTATATGAAAGGTAAAGGTTTATATATACCTTTACAGTACATGACCAGGTATACTTTATACTGTTCATTTTCCATAACTGATCATGTGTCAGGATCTGGGTGGTTTACTTCCTCCAGTAAACTATTTTTGGGGCAAAACACACAGCGTACACTGAACACTGACATACTGCATATACACAATGACCTGAAGTCATTATTATTTGATTAGATGCCCAGATTGCTGTTTCCTCCACTTCACATGATAAGAATTTTTTCAGATATTTGACACAGTACAGATATTGCAGAATCATATTTATCAGTGCTGTGTGTGTGTGTGTGTGCACCTAAAGCAGTATGTTTAATAATTACAAAATCTGTGTTTCTCTAGTTTGAGACCAAATGTCAAACTTACCTTGGGTCCATCAGTTCCAGGTGTTCCAGGCAGACCTCTTGGTCCCTGCAGACCCTGAGAGCCGGCAGCTCCTCTCTCTCCAGGGAAACCACGCTCTCCCTGAACAGTGACACAGGGAAAATCAGTGGGCATGGCTGATAATCAGATGACCATTATTTGAAGACAACAACTAGAAGTCAACTTACTCTGGGTCCAGTAGCACCAGCAGCTCCAGCCTCTCCAGGAACACCCTAAAGCAGAAAAAGACATGCAGGATCAGTACATAAGCCAAAACATGCATGTCTTACACAATTAATTATAAAAATATATATTCAAGAGAACATGGCTTTGGCTAGTAACATACTAATACTGGATTTTTCCATTCCACTCTACAGTGACACACATACAAATGATAACTGTGGATATAATTACAAGTACTTTAATGAAGTTTTATGAAACACTACAGGTATAGCTTCAGAGTTATTTAGCTAATTTTAAGACAGAATAAATTGTTAGGTTTTACTGAAATTGTGGAACGAGAAACTGAGGGGGGTCACGGGTGTGCTGGAGCCTATCCCAGCTGTCATACGGGTGAGAGGCTGGGTACACCCTGGACAGGTGGCCAGTCCATTGCAGGGCCACATATAGACTAACAACCATGCACACTCTGCCACTGTGAGGCGACAGTGCTAACCACTGCACCACCGTTCAAAAGTTGAAACTCTTTCAACTTTTTACCAATGATTTATACACATTAGCTGAGCTGAGCATACACTGTCAACTTAACAGCTTGTGTCAGCGTTGGGAGGAAAGTTTAACTATGCTGTCAAGTAATTTAGCACAGCAGAGATTATTTTAGGATGTCTTCTTCAAGCGTATAATAGGATAATCCTAGTATTTCCACTGTGATTATGTGAGCTTTCGAGCTATATTTTACTAAAAAAAGTGCACAAACCTGGTCTCCGGGCTTGCCTCCCTCCCCTGGAGGACCAGGAGGTCCAGGCAGACCCTGTGTACAGTAGAGACAAAAACATTTATATAAAAAACAAACAAGCAATGTGTACAGCAATAATCATAATCTACTGGTTAACAGAATACTAATGCAAAAATGCAATACATTCATTAGGGTCATAGTGTGCTAATGTTTTTACTGCCCAGTAGCATACCACAGATAAACATATTGAATTGTTGAAAAGCACAGTTACAGAAATGGCTACATTTATAAACACACCTTATTAGGCAATTCTACGTGAAGGTTTCAGCGGACAGACTTACCTGGAAGCCTGAGGGACCAGGCTGTCCTTGCTCTCCTCTCTCTCCAGCAGGGCCCTACGTACAATTCATAATCACAGTCAATTTGTGTCGTTAACCAAATGTCAGCAATTTCACATGAATTATAAAGAATGTGGGAAAATAAAGCTGTTTATGCATCTCTGAAATCAATAAACAGTGAATGTTTATGCTTTTACATTTTCCCAGATTACATACAGGATTTATTTAGTTTAGTGCACTGAAACACAAACTTCAAAACAAGCTAGATGTCTGTGAGTCAGTGATGACATCTCGCAATGTCCAGACATTTGTGTCAAGGAGGTTTTTCTCCCCAGAGAGAGCTATCGTTGAGGCAGTCTGGGAAATGGAGATAGCAAAGGTTGCCTCCAAGTACAGACTGAGAAAAGGGAAAGATAATATCAGTGTTGAAGCTATATGGAGTAGCATGGGGAGATAGGGATACGTACAGCAGGGCCAGGGGGTCCAGCAGCGCCAGTTTCTCCATCTTTGCCAGGCAGACCCTGAGGACATAAAGGAAGAGTGAGGGAAAGGGAAAAAAGGCCAGGTGGGGGATGGGGTGGAGGCGAGGGTAGACGACAAACAGATGGACATCGACAGTTAAAACATAGGTGTTGAGTAGATGGACATCTGAGTTTTTTAAGGTGCTATTGAACTAACAGTAAATTAGTAGTGAATCACAGTAGCTACAGAAAACACAACCCCCTGCATATTTATCAGATCTTTTGATAATCATGAATATTTAGAGACTGCAAACACACAAACTTTAGCATGATGAAATTGGTTTCCAAATAGGCTATGATTCATTCAAATGGTCATGTGGTCAGGTGTAATAAAAATAAAGTCATAAATATTTTAATATCAGGAAAAATTGTAATGAAATCACAGCATCTAATGTATACGATTGATTAGGAAGATACTACATGATTAATTCCAGCAGACAAAGTGAACTAACTTACCCTCAAACCAGGAGCTCCAGCCAGTCCTTTCTCACCAGACTTTCCAGGCTCACCCTAATTACAACAGAAACAAAATGCAAAGGTTAATCAAAAGGCCACTGCTGATTTGCCTGGTCCTGTACCTATTGAGAGGAGAGAGT
>OMLM01001537.1:0-10058 GCA_900302695.1 Helostoma temminkii
TTTTGCTTTCCCCATTGCTTCATCCCCCCCCACCCCCTCTCCCTCTCCCATTCCTGAATTGACATTAGCACCTTCATGATCTTAGTTGAAGTCCATGGTACACTAGACACTAGTTACCCCAGTAGCAGATCTTTAGAAGTCCTCACCCTCTGAGGTTGATTGATTAAAATAATATATTCTCCCATGATGCCTATCTTGTCTCCATGATCCACACCTCTGCCCTGGCTCAATCTATTCCAAGTTCCATCTGTGTGTAACAAATCTGACCTTAGCAACAGCAGGTCAAGCCTCCCTCCAGCCTGTAGTGTACATGTGTTTTCAAGGAAGTTTCACTGCCCCAAGAACAAGAATCCAACCACAAATGATGATCTGAGGCTGCAGATCCAGACCAAAATCCCAGATTTGCCACTGCGCAAGAACATACAGTGAACAAACAGAGATAAATAATAGAGGCCAGCGAGGGAACCAAGGGGAAAGAGACTGGAAAATAGAAATAAGATGAAATGCAAAACCATTCATATTAGCGTTTTTTCATTTGAGAAAGACTCAGTCTACTTTTTCTTTTTTTCTTTTTTTTGCTGGCTGCAGTGATTGCACACTGGCACAGAGAGAACGGGGATATGCTAAGGCTAGGAAGCGAGGAAGACATTAGATAGATATAATGCAGCATGTTTTTTTTTTACAGCTTGGCACCATCAAAATGCCTCTGTCATGCCAATAAAGCCTCTTTGAAATTAATTGAATTGATAGAAGCAGCCAGTGAGACAAAGACGAGGAAGAGAGGGAAATGAGCAGGAAAAGGTGTCAGAACAAGGAAAAGGAAAACTCATTGCAACCCATTTTTATAATATATAGATCCCTCATTTTGTCTGTGCAGTTTGTTTTATTTATTTGAAGTTAGTGGCTTAATGAGATCCCAGTGGTACTACAATAGCTGAGATGAGGCAAAGACAGAGACAAGAGAGACGGGAGACAAATAATCTCAGGAAAAACGGAGGAGGGATGCAGGCAAGCAAACAGAAGAGAAGAAGAAGGGCTGTGGATCCAAAAACAGAGAAAAAAAAAAGCGTCATGTTGGCAAACGAGAACAGGAGAAATGACATCATGATGCACCAGTTCAATGTAAAGTTCATTACAGCTCTCCTGTATAGCAGCTGCATTTTCTCTATGTTATGCACCTGCTCTGACAGATACGCATCCAAACTCCTGGGAAGCGACAGAGGCATGTTCAGCCATACTGTTATGAGCCTGAAAGAGATGAAGCCCAATACAGATTGCATACCTCAACCCTGGCTGAGAGACACTGGCAACAGTGCCGCGGCACCCAGCCAACTCTTTGTGCCGAGGAAAAGAATAGAAAACAGATGTCACATAAAATGCCCTGGAATGGGGGCCATATATTGATTCATTTGCTGTATTTTCTCTCTTTAAACAATGCTGCTTTATTATATCACTAAATATGCTGCATGGTTGCATGAGCATTCACGCACTGTGGAGTGTGGACTGTGTGCATATGTGTTTATCTAACTTTCTCTGTATGCACACTCAAATTTTTTGTTTAGAATGCAGCAACTAAAAAAGGTGAAAAACTGGTAGACTTGTCAGTTCTTAAATATCTGTGATTAAAGTGCACCCACTGACCTTTTTTTATTTCCTAGTGTAATCTTTGAAAGTAAATTATGGTTTTATGCTATTTGTGAATGTGTTGTTCAACAGCAGGAGAGGTGTCCTCCACCTGTGTTTTTAGGTTTTCTCACTAAATATAACATTTCCTCATATTACACTTGATGAAATTACACTTGGTCACGCAGATGAGTTTATCAAAGCAAGCATAAAATAGGATTTAAGTGCATAGCAGCTGTCTGTTTGAACAAAAAAATGGTATTTATCAAAGTTACTCACACAGAATTTCAGAACATCGATAAATGTCACCTCACCTCTCACATAATCGTAAGCCTTGTGTGCATATAGGTTCATTCGCATACACATGCACATCTCCAAAATGTCAAACATGGACAAACAGCACCATCTGAAAGTCCTATTAGCTTCAATTCTGCTAATGCTTATATGTCATTCACCAAGCGTCACATCAAGTCCCTTTGTGTAAAAGCTTATGCCAAATAACTAAATGTAAATATTAAATGTAATATATAGAGTAACAGAGTATGTGTATATTGAGAGTATATAGTATATGTAGAGTATGTGTTGTTGACAAATCCTATTTAAATATGTGGGAAAGTATATAGACATTGCCAGTATTGTGTTTGTATTGTGTTCTACAATTCTGCCACTACTTCTATACTTCACATTTCTATACATTTGTGATTTACTATGGGTTGAAGGATAGGTGAGGAGGAGTCACATACTGTGTGCAAATCCTTGTGAGCTCCAGCTGTGCAGATCTGGTTTTAGGGAACTAAGTTGTGTCTGTTGTCAGCATATGCCAGCATATGAGTAATACCAAACCTTTGCCCTAACAACATTTTGTAAGTAATTAAAAATCTGCTCAGGGTGATTACTGTTTTGCTCAAAGATAGTCAGGTGATTGACAGATGACTCCCTTTACATGATGATAAGATATTAAAAGTTATTTTAAATGATTACCATACATTTCAAACACATATGGAAATGTGTTTGAACACCTGATCAGGATTGCTTGCTATGTATGTACGTTCATTTTCAAGCTAAATAATGAATTGATTAATCACACTCCATTTACAGAAATGAGCAAACACATAGTTTAAGCACAAAACCATGCATATGCAAGTTTGATGAATGAGCCTCCAAATTGTTTTGTTGTCAGGAGAATCTGTATCTCTTCTTAACATGCTTTTTTTCCTCACCCTGAGTAATTGCCTTCCACTTGGCTCTTAGATGATGTCCCCACTCCCCCTTATCACCTGCTTCCACTCTCACACTCTGTTCCATCCACACTGTATACACTCATCCCCTTCATGAAGGTTCATAGCCATCTCATAAATGTCAAGTTCTCACTTTTCCGAAGTAGCGTACTGCTTGATGCCCACTACTTCATGTTGTATGCAACTTTATGTGAGGGGAGGAGGTGTTGGAGGGCTTTTTTTATGTTTTTGGCAGGGCAGAAGGTGTAATGAAAAGGTATGTGTGACGAATTGAGGCAAAGGGCAAGGCGGCAAACTGTGTGGCAATGAAGAGAGGAGCGGAGATGAGGGCACAGTAGAGAAGGGAAAAAATTGCGAAGAAATGCAGAGTTGAAGGGTTTGGAAGAGCAGAATCAGCACTTATGCAAACACTCTGAGAAGCTAGCTAGACACACACACACAGATAAAGACACACACACACCTGTACACAGCCATCCAGCTAGTTTTGCTGTAGCACCATTACGAATATCTTCCATATCAGGATGTCATACTGGGCAAAGTCTGCTCTTGGAACAGCGACTCCCTGTTGCGCTGTGAGGCTATTACATGGTCTAACAGAGCTCGACTAATAACATGGACTGGATCAGGCACTTCCCACTTCTTCCTCAGATCATCACATATCACAGTAGCTGGGGCATTTTACCACTCCTTCATGCCAGGGGCCTCTCTCAACCCTAACCCCACACTCAGAAACAGACACAAAGAGCAAGTTTTTTATTTTTATTTTTATTTTTTTACAAAACCTCCTAACATTCCCTTTGTTTTATAAAACATAAATCAACTGTTGCCATCGGTCAACTGGCGACCATCCACTGTCAGTGTTTTATTGTGCTTTGTTTCACTGTTTGTTTCCATTAATCTGTTTGAATAGCTGTGGGGGCCTTTCCAAAAGCACTTTGTGCTAAATTTACTGTCTTGGTGGCTGAACACACATCTGTCTTTTTATCAAACAGAATTCACACCCAAATTCACAGTTCAAATAAACACCATCAAACTCCCACTCCCCAAATCCGTGTTTAGTAATTGTGTGTGCATGAACATGTGTTTGTGGATTCTGGGGCTGTGAGATGTCTGCTGCTGTCTATGTGAATTGTACTTGCCACTGAATGGGTGATTTTTTTCCAGTTTGTGTTTTGTGCTGTGCCACTGACTGGATCAATTCTATTGACTGACCTGAGCGATAAAGAGAGATGACACGTGAAAATCATTGTATTAAACACTACATTCTTATCGACTCTCATAATGTTGCAATTGCAGCAAGCAGAAATGTCTTCCTGATTAGGGTTTAGATCACACACACTGCTTCCATAGCTTTTTTAAAAAAGATTTCTAAACTTTGCTTTAGTGCTTTCTGTGTTGCAAAATGAACCTACAAACACAGAAAAGAGAATAAAGGCATCATTGTTATCTTTCTACAAAAAGTCTGTCCTGTGCACTTCTTCTTCAGCTAGATAGAGGCAGTGATTTGTCAGGCGTCTCCAAGGTAAACACAAGCTGTGGCATTGCATTTAGTAGTATCAGTAGTTAGTATCAGTATTTTATTCCGTGTGTGTTAGTGTCAAACACTGCACTTGGCTTCTTGTGGCACAACATTACATAATGAGACAGTGGAAACGGATTACAGTTTGCGCGTAAGAACAGAAAGATGTCCTTTGGGAGGCTACAATGGAACACCATTAGAGGAGTCACAATAACCAGACTGTATGACTTTATTGAGAGCTGCCAAGTGTGTTTTCACCAGGAGGGAGCATTTTACACAAGACACACCCGCAGGCATAGGGTCTGTTGCTCTGCATCTCTGTCTGGCAGTTTGTCTCTCTCCATGTCTCTCATACAAACATGTCCATGCACACTCCTGTCAAGCCCCTCCCTTGCCTTAGTCTTCCATTTCTTCCCTCCATCAACTCAGTGACATCCAGCAGTGGGCCGTGACATTACAGAAAAACAGGGCATGGAAAGGAGGAAGATGGTGGAGAGAAGGGAGGGTGGGTTGAGGAAAATCGAATGAGGAACATTGGAGAAAAAGAGGTATAGAGATTGGGAAGGCAAGGGGGAGAGATTTAGAGGAGGGGTTAGAAGGGCAGGAGCTTACAAGAAGATTGAGAGCAGGCAAGTGTTGGAGAGAGTGAGAAGTAAGTAAGGAACATGTGAGCGATTTCCTCAGTGTCATGAAGCAACAGGGGAGTGGCTGCAGCCATGGGTGAAGGAGCAGTGAAGTGAGCTTGATGGGCTACACTACTGATGAAAGAAACTGGTGCCCTTAAAAGAAAAAGTTCAATAATTCAAAACGAGGTGAAAAAACAAGAGATTGAGGGAGGAAGATTCAATACAGTGTGAGCTGTTGTTAGAAGATACTGCATGTAAATGGTGGAGGCTGAGCGTTGATCACCCATAGGTTAGAAATTATCAGTCAATACCAGTGCCACCCTTGCTGCATGTGGACATCAGACATGCCAGATGACACCTTGCAGGTGTGCCAATGATTATGGTCCAGAGGCAGGATTCCTGGCACAGTTGCAGTGCAATGAAATCTGTCGTGCTTTGTTCCCAGGTAAGCTCTTTGTGCAGGACATCACTTTGGAACAATTCATTCACACTGGCAGCCGCACAGTATGGCCACAATCAGAGCTGCCACCAGCCTGCAGTGCAGACACAAGCAGAGGAATTATACTCTTATGAAAACCATGGGGAGTCCATTCAGGGCCCCAGCGCTCAATGCACAACTCCATTCTGTACAGCAAATGCTATGTCATTTGTCTCAGCCAGCACAGTGTTCAGAATGAAAGTGAAGAAAATTTGCTGCAGATATAGCATATTGAACTTCCATTTGCCTTGTGAGAGGTAAGACACACAGCATGTAATGAGGGTGACATGTTAAGAAAAAGGAATGAAGGAACATTAATTCAGAGATTTTGCTCTTAGCTAAATTAATGTTGAGCAGGATGAGAATTAAAAAGAGGTCACAGTGGGTGAAGCTGTGACAGGAGGACACAGATTAGACTTCTTCATAATGCAGTAGCTTTAAATTTATTTCTAGGGGCCGAATCCTATTCTCACCATGTTGAAAAGTTTTAGAAATCTGGAATTGTTCCTAAGTTGAAAGATAATACCCAAGCTAATTAGAAGCAAGCTTCAATTAAGCATTAAGCAACAAGATAATCTAAACCATTTCTCCAACCTCTAATTTGAGCGTAGATATTCATTTATGTGAAAAATGGTATTCATTTTCCCAACTACATAAATATTCATCTCAGACTCACTGAAATGGTGCTTTTCAGCTTGATAGTTTTTCTGACGTTAAAGCTGGTGTGTGATGGGGCTGCAGTGCATCCTGCTGGTTAAGCAAAAGCACAACAAGTCTTACAGCCACCCCTACTGTACATAGACACTTGACCATGTTGTGCTTTATCTATGCATTGCCATTTACAGCAGGAGATCTCTGGAAACTTGCACTTGATTGACAGCAAACTGCAGTGCTCAGTGTAATTTTGAGTAGGACTGAAAAAGCTCTGAAGAACCAACCTCAGAGACTGAATTGGATCTATGAGTTGGCAACTTCTAAGGCAATTCCTATGACAAGTGTCCACATATATTATTCGATATTAATCCTAGGCAGACAAATGCTTATATATGTGCTTGCATGGCAGCTGGGACAATAGAAACAAAGCAAACAAACATTAACCAATCTTCAGATGTGAGTTCCAAAGAATTTTTAAAATACTAACACTAACACACTGCACCTACTGCTTAAAACTGAAGTCTGGGATTTCGTAGTGTTACTAGTATATCTACAGTAGTGCCTCCTCACACTTACTGTCACTCCTTAAATGTACATTTTGAGTCAAGTCTTGTAGAGTTTTGCAGAAAAAGAATACTGTCCACACACATCCTTGAAATGTGTTGTCCCTGTTATTATGCAGTCATTACAATAAATTAATGTCATATAGCCTTAAGGTCATAAGCCTTCAGCAGTGAGTCCTGGATGATTCAACCTTTGAGCACCATTTTGACTTTGACAGTCCTTCTCAACTGTATTTCCAATGTACTTCAATTTTTACAGAGTAAGCAAAAAAACATTTAGACTAAGCACTCTGGTGGATGTAAACTCTTTTGCACTCATAGCTCCGAAAATACCTATGGGTGCAACTCTGTGATTACACACATGCAAGGACAACTTATGGTATGAAATTATGACCAATAGTGCAATGTAATTGTCCTAATTTTATCATGTATTAGAGTTTGATCATTTATCCCTTGAGCAGTCTTCAGCAGTTTGTTTATTCGTGCTCTTCCAAAATCTAAAACATTTACATTTATACTTTAAATGCATGAAATCAAATGATGGCATAATCAAGTTCCAAAGCATTTCATACGATATGAAGTACATCGGTCTATGATTATTAACTTAGTGATGTCGAATGGGTCTGGAGTGGCTCGATTTAAGACAAATGGACTATCTCAGGCTTGTTGCTGACAGTAGTGAATGCTTAAATTCACATTAGCCTCACACATCGGCACTCTGCAGTGTACAACTGCTGAGCTGTTAATGTTGCACCATGGCTTTGAATACAGTACTTATTCACCAAGGTTCCCAGTCACCATAACAATATAATAAATTGCATGAAAGTATTTAATATATGATAATTTACTCCCTATGTTGCCAAGAAACTCAACTCCAAAGAATAATTGCTTTAAAAACTCAGCTATCTAATAAGAACCTCTACTCCACTAACACAGTGTGGTTACAGTATTCAACTGGCTTTGGGTGAAGTAGTAACATAACTACTGTTTTCCAAACATGATGCATTAATAAAAACTAGTGTAGTGTTCAATGTACTGATAGTCAGAGACATTTCAGTTATATCCAGAAACATTCGGGCAATTACAGAGTATTTATGAGTTAGCCTTTATACACCAATAAAATGGATTTAAATTAATATCGCAAAGATGTGATTAAAGTGTAGACTTTCAACTTTATTTTAAGAAAAAACTAAAACAAAACTATGGTATTACCATTTAGGAATCACTTACTACCATTTTAAGCAGATTACCTCCAATTTAAGGGGCTCAAAGGTACTTGGGCAATTGACTGACAAAAAGTTACTTGATCAAGTGCTACTTATTCCCTCATTACTTGACAGATAAAAGTTTAATTTTCATATTAGGTATTGAGTTGGCATTTGGGAGCTGTTTGACTTGAACTACCAAATTTAAATCTAAGGAGATCTCAATGCAAATTAATGAGGTCATCATTAGGCTGAAAAAACAAATATATAAGAGAGTTTTTTTAGAAAACAAAGCTAAACATGAATGTTGAAGCAGCAGGTCGTCTTTCTGGACTTGAAGCTGACTTTATTCTTTCTTCATGTTGAACTGCTGAACACACAGACTCACATACATTTAGGTCTAAATTTAGTGTGTAATTTCTCTACTCTTGTATAATTTTGTGACATTTCATGTTTACCACCATATTTATTTACACAGATCTTGAGCCTGAAAGGTCACTTCATTTCCTACCGCGTTCATGACACAATAAAAGCTACTGCCGGAGGGTGAGCTTGTCTCCTAAAAATGATACACATAATACATTTTGCGCCCTAGGCCTATGTCACCTATGCGGCCGGCGCCCCTGGGTGAGCTCACCAGCATCAAAAGGTCTGCAAGACCACGGAAGACAACTTAAGTGGATGATCGCAGAATCCTTTTCTTTGTGAAGAAACCCCATTCACAATATCAACACAAGAATACTCCAAAATGATAAAAAAAAAACTTGCCCAAATACTTCTAGACCTAAATGTACAAGAACTGCTTTTTATTAATCGTTTAAACCTATGCCATTAATTTTGTGATTTATTAACTATATGTACAAATCTGGTTCTTGCCATAGTGTTGTCTGAGTTGTTAATAAACTGTGGTGGGTCTGGCTATCTGGTTAGTAGATGTCTGGCCAGAGCCAGGGGCAAACTGAAGAGGTACATGTGGATACAATATTCACATTTTCAGTTTTCAGGAACAGAAGAGAACCTCAGAGGCCTGCAGCCTTCCTGTGATATATAGTAGGTCTCATGCATGAAGTTCATAAAAGGCCAGGTACAATTTATAGCAAGGTGCTATATCTTTGTGTTACAAACAGAGGGAGAAACAGATTCTCACAGATTACAAACACAGATTATTTTGTACACTTAATTTTAAACACAGTAGATGGTGAGTGACACTCTCCCTTTGGCTGTTCTAACAGTGACAACAGGATAAAATCTGCACCACGTCTCATTAAATAACATTTTCCTCTCAGCATCACCAATGCAAATAGCTCTATACCCATTAAAGCAAAACGAGTATGCGCATTTTTGTGCAGACACAACAGGTTGGTAACATACAAACGAGTTACACAAATGCAAGTTAGATTGCTTATTGGGAACTTACAAGCATTTATTTTAGCTGCTAATTCATTGACAGATGAAATAAATATTCATAATAATGCTAGCTTTAATCTATCAACGCCTACCTTAATTTAAAATAAAATCGTGTGTGTGTTGCACAATGCTTCGCTGGCACTCCGACCACTCCAACCAGTGAAAGTTACATTTAGATAAGGATAAATGTAAAGTGCCTACTGAGTCCAGCTCCTTTCAGACATGGATATCTGCCCTCTTGTGGCTGCAGCTTTTTGCGACCTCGTCATCAGCGTCATTGTTCACATACTTGCCAGCGTTGCTAGTCAGTCAGTCTGGAGGGTTTAAACAGGTCAGACACACGAGGGCAGACAGGAGCTAATCCACTGACTGAAGAGGAAGTCTGGTCTTTGGCAGAAGAAGCACATTCTCACACACGTGTATATATATATACACACACGTTACTCATCTCATATGTAAACTAAAACGATAACGACACGCCGATGCAGTTAGTGGATCGCTACCTTAAAGTTACATATCAATAGAAGTTTTTTGCAAATCACAGTACTTACAGTGTTAACAGAGGGGTATTTATAATGCCTATTTATAATTACTTCAGTGGAGCGGTTCATGACGTTTTCATGTGATTTTTAGGCTGTAACAAATATGACTTACACAGAAGTACATTATGCAATAAAAATATACAGGTTAAATTAAGACTGCAAATAAAAAATTCTTTGCTCCAGTAACAAATGTATTATATAAT
>OMLM01001537.1:12401-30612 GCA_900302695.1 Helostoma temminkii
TATGGTCTTTGAAATGAAAAAGAATCAAAGAGCAGGCAATGCACATGCACAGGCTTAACTGAATCTGAGTTAGCACAAGGAGAACTGATTTGGTGTGCCACACTTAGATTTTCACGGGCCCCACCCTGCCACCCCTATGAAAATCTTCTGGGGGCATCACTGCAGGACTGAGCATCTCTGTTCTAATGTCTTGATAGAGTAACTGGTCTGTATTGTTTTATCTTTGCATGATTGTACTGTTACTTTTTCCTGCCATTGGCTAAGGGGAAGTTAGATAGTGAGTGATAACATGTAAAGTGGGCCCATCTCCACTGTGCTCTAATTGGCTGCTGTGGCTGAGCCAATCACATCAAAACTCAAGTTTTTGCTAAACTAAAACTCCAATCAGCTTTGCTAAAAAGTAAAAGAAAGTAGAGAAGGAAAACGTAAATTTCAGTGTAGAAAGTTCCTTGATTTGTGCTTTGGTTGTTATAACTTTCATTATACTGACTTGAACGTTGTCTTCCTCTTCATCATGGGAGCCAGGCGGAACGTCCTCATACTGGGTAAGTCACATCTGTTCACCTTTTGTATTCAGAATGAAAAGAAAATGAGTTTCCTAAGCATATAGCATATGTTGAGCATATACACTACTAGTAAAAAAGTTGTAATTCTATAATACATAATTGATCAGAAATACAAGATAAAATAAATGAATATTTGCATAAATGTACAGAGAGCTATAATCAGCAAACATTAATACTGTCTTTGTGTTTGCTAATGCAAGTTTATTAATTTAAGAATAACTTTATTTATTTAATAAAAGAGAACTGAACATTAGAAAACCTTTTTACAATGATGGTAGCACGGCTGTAGACATGGATCTTTTCATGAAAAACATGGTAATTTATAAAATACTGTATGTGTGTCCAAACTTTTCACTGGTAGTGTACATACGAATATGAAATGAATATGAAACCTTCTTCTTAAATAGAATTTTTCCACAACACATACTCTACATATCCCATATACTCATTATACTACATTAAATGGCATAAGCTTATATACAAAAGAAGGTATAAATTATATGATGCTGACCCTGCAGTTGGTGAATGTCCTCCTGAACCACAGCCATATTAAACTTTCAGAGGTTTGTCAGGCTTCTGACTGTGTGAGAGCTGAGGTGACGTTGTGTGTAACTTTTTCTTATTCAAACAGACAGATGCTATGCACTTGAATCTTGTTTTACCCTTCCTTTGATAAGCTCGTCTACATGGCTAAGTGTAATTTGATCAAGTGTAATTTCGGGAGAAATTATTATGTATAGTAAGAAACAAAACAAAAGAAAATAGAACAGTGCTTGAGTTGGCCTAGGTATGAGAGTGCACCTCACGTGCTGAGAGGGCACCTCACCTGCTGTTGAACAACACATTCACAGTTTAATCACAAATGTTTAAAACTGTTTTTTCAACATTTCCAGTTGCTGCATTCCAGAGAAAACCTGTAGTGACATTCAAATACCCACCAAAAATAATGCCTGCTTTTAAAATTTAAAATTTACATAAACATACTGAGGCCTACAGAATACTCAGCAAATATTAGTACAGTCTAATAGCATGTTATGTTTGCTAATGAAAGTATATTAATTTAGAAAACCCTTTTGCAATGATGTAACAGCTAGAGATAAGTACTTTTAATGATAAACATGGCACTTCCTATATGTGTCCAAATGTTTGTGTACATTTTACTGTCCATAAATGGTCAACACAGCAGCTGTTAGCCTTCTATGTGAGCTGTGCAAGTTCTTCTGCTCTTGTAATTATATTTATACACCATGATCTCAACACACAGCACCCACAGCATTCAGTAATAGAAACTACAGTATGTTGTGTTTTTTATAGCACAAGTGCGCATCACTAAAGCATTGTGCAATTTGCTAATTATAGCAATCTTAGCTAACATGTCTCCTTATAAGATATGAAATTGAAACCAAAAGTTTACATATGCATACAAGACACACAACCTTTTTTTCCCCTTACTGTCTAACAATATTTCAGACTAAACTTTTCCTGTTGTAGACCAGTTAGATTACCAAAATTATCCCCATTTGCCAAATGACAGAATAATAAGAGTGGATTTTTTTTTTACTTCAGGGACTGAGATCAGGGCTTTGTGCCACTCCAAAACACTGACTTTGTTGTCCTTAAGCGACTCTGTAGCTAATTTAGAGGTATGCTTAGGGTCATTGGCTTTTTGGAAGACCCACTTGCTCCCAAGCTTTAAATTCCTGGATGATGTCTTGAGACATCTTCAGTATTTGTACATAATGTTCTGTCCTCATGATGCCATCCTTTTTGTGAAGTGCACCAGTCCCTGCTGCAGCAAAACACCCCCACAACATGATGCTGCCACCCCCGTACTTTACAGTTACTATGGTGTTTTAAGGCTTGCAAGCTTCCCCCTTTTTTCCTCCAAATGTAACGATGGTCATTATGACCTAACAGTTAAATTTTTGTTTTATCAGACCACAGGGCATGTCTCTAATAACTAATATGTCCCTGTCTGCATTTGCAAACTGTTATCTGGCTTTTTTATGTTGCTTTTGGAGTAATGGCTGCTTCCTCGCTCAGTGGCCTTTCAGATCCATGTCAGTACAGGACTCGTTTCAGTGAGATAATGACACTGTCTTAACAGCTTCAGCAACATCTTCACAAAAGCTTTTGCTTTTGTTCGGGGGTTAAAACACACATATAATACCAAAGCACATTTATCTCTGGGACAGAGAACCTGTTGCCTTCCTGAGAGGTATGATGGCTGGATATTCCCTTGGTGTTTATGCTTGCATATAATTGTTAGAACAGATGAACCTGTCACCTTCAGGCATCTAGGATTTGTAGCCAAGGATGAACCAGATGTGTGGAGGTCTCTTTTCCTGATATCTAGGCTGTTTTCTTTTGATTTTCCCATGATTTCACAAAAGGAAGCAGTGCATTTGAGGTGTGCCTCTAAAAAGCTCAAATGTTGTCAATTAACCAATCAGAAGCTTCCGAGGCCATGACATCATCATGTGGGCTTTCTCAAATTGTTTAAAGTAAGTTTAAAATAGTCATCTTAGTGTATCTAAACTTCTAACTTTGAAGAAAGTAATAAAAAACTCCCTCTCTCATTATTCTGCCATTTAGTCGATTTAATGTCAGACAGTGACAAAAAATGTTGTCTTATGTAAGTTATGTAAATTAGTTCTTGATTAAGTTACTGTAAAGTTACTTGCTGTAATGTCACTTCCCCAAGTAATCACAAGCACATACTTCTGCACTTACTATCTATATCTATTGTATCCGTATTTGTTGCTAGAGAGACAAAACAAAGACAAACAATTGTGAAAATGTTAACAGTGGTGATATTGAGAAAACTGGAAAAAAAAAACATACACCTTTATTCACTTGTGTAAACGGATGATCAAATATAAAAATAAATACAACAAAATGTCCAGGTGAAGATGAAAGGCAAACTTAATTCTTAAATAATTAATAATTAATGTTCAAAAGGTGATGAACTGTTGACTGACAGTTGCCTGTTTTTCAGTTCTGCATCTCTCTCTCATCATGGTTGTGTCAGAATCTTCCTGCCCCAAGGGATTTAATCTTTCGAGAGGAATCTGTATTGGTATGAAAAACAAACTTATCCTAACATATAACTTACCATGTATGCAATGTTATAGCTTTTATTATCAATAAAATGTCAATGAAAGTTTATTTATTAAGTTTTTTAAGTAAGATTTATAGTAATTTCCAATTTGTTATTGTTACTTTTTAAATTTAGATAATGATGAATGTGCTGCTGATGAAGATTATCCTGATGGTCTATGTGGAGAAAATGCAATCTGTATTAACACAAATGGCAGCTTCTACTGCCAATGTGCTGATGGCTTCAGATCATCGTCAGGAGCTCTGAATTTTTCAGCTGACACACCTGTAAAATGTCTAGGTATGTCATTTTATATAATGAATCAGTCCTGGCAGATAAACCGAATCATTCTTGGTAAAATACCTGCTGTAGACATTATTTAAGCTCTCCTTATATTTTGCTTTATCAAGATATTAATGAGTGTGTGGAGATCAATGGCATCTGTGGACCTAATGCCATATGTTTTAACACAATACCACATTATGCCTGCATTTGTGATGAGGGATTCATATCCACTACTGGAGTGGAAAACTTCCACCATGGTGATAATGTTACATGTAAAGGTAAAATGTTTATCAGTACTATCACTGAAAGATTATACTGTGGTACGCAATGTGCACAGTATTTATCTATAATTTTCACATCTTCTTAGTATGAGCTTAGTATCAGTATGGTATTAAAATGTTGTGGCTGAGTGATTGTTAACCTTATGATTTATTCTTAAATATCTTTTCCCTCCTCATGTAGACATTAATGAATGTCATGGGGGAAATGTTTGTGGTCAGAATGCAAATTGCAGCAACACGCTAGGCAGTTATTATTGTATCTGCAATGCTGGCTTTGGACTGAAATCTGGAAATACTTCCTTCTCTGGGAATAAGGAGCAATGTGAAGGTGAGAGATTTAACATGATGCTAAAAATACTTCTTGGTTGCAATGCAGGTCAGTTTAGTGTTTAATGACATGTGTTTTGGCTCTGTCCAGTTTGCTTTATAATATATGTTTCGATTAAGCAGAACAATAAAAAAAAATCCTGTTGGATATTACATACCAGGATGTTTATGCTATTACCCTATTTGTACTGACTGAAATATACAGTCCTTTTCCTTTTTATGAATTGTTTTCCTTTTAGATATATGTGTGATTGATAAAACAATCTGTGGAAATGGATCCTGCCACCGTGGAGTCAGTGGCCATTACTGTGCATGCCATGCAGGGTTCACTAACTATGGCAACAAAGCGTCTCGCTGCACTGGTATGAACACAGCAGCACAGCATCAGTTACTACACTAATCTGATGTTCAGTATGATTATCAATATATAAACACCATATTTTAATGAATAAAGGTATCTTCATAATATACATGCTATGGTTTATATAATAAATCAAACTTCCTGTTTCCACAGAGTTAAACTGCGATCAATTCAATGATATGAATAATCTGAAAGAGGTAACGCCACACCAGAAACTGTTTTATCATTGTTCTACATATGTCTGTTGCCTCATCTTTGTGTCTTTGTCCCCAAATCACTTTCCCAGAAATTTCATATTGCATCTGGTCTGGTGATGCAGTTGAAACAAATCTGTCTGGAGTTTACAGGGAGTAAGAGACTGACACAACATTCTCTGGATGGAGATAATATCCTAAAGGTATGTGCACATAAATTAATAGAAATGTGATGTGATTTGGCAAAAGAATTCTGTCATAACCAGCAGTGAAACAGGAAGTTCTGTCACATTTTGTACAGATGTCTGTAAACAACTATGTTGGCTGTTTTTGTCTTTTGACCTAATATGCAGTCTCTGACAGTCTTCTTCAGTCTGACTCTGACACAGTTTCTCTCTACACATACTTGTGTTTCTTCCTGTGCCCCTCCACCTCTGTGGTTACAGAAACTTTTGTCTATGATCGACGCGCTTCTTTCCAGCGGAGCCTTCAATGATAACAGGAAAGTCTCCTCCTTTCTGGACATGGTGGAGAATGCTCTGAGGCTCATAGCACCTCTTATAAAGAACCCGGGGACAAAATTATCCTCCACTTATACAGGTTAAATACAAATATATATATATAGTAAAGCAATGCCTTTTTTGCCTTTTTCCATTTACAAAGATATACATAATTCATTTATAGTTCTTTCACAAACTAATTAATCATTTTATACCTTTATATAGACTTGGAAAGACAAATGGTAGATTTCTCTTTGAGAACATCTTCAGTATTAACTTACAAGAAATGCATAATAGTAAAAATGTGATCTTTGTTTATTCAGAGCTGGATCTGCTGGTGCGTACAGGGGCTCACTTACCCCAGGGATCTGTGAATGTATCATCTAAACAAGCTCGGGTGGACATACACTTGGAGACAGCTGCAGGAGATCCCTCCTTATACCCTGGTAACGTACATTTATACTCTCATTAAGGCAGAAGCGACTTCCAGTCCACTGAATGCATTTCCACTAAATCAATCCTTTTATGATTATAAAAGGCTTTACAACACTGTCCTTGCTGAGCTACGCAAACCTGGAAGACTCTGCAGATGGATATTTTGTTGGAATGAAACCACTGAAGAACCAAAGCTTTAAGATCAACTCTAAAGTTGTCCACTGTCACTGTCAGTAACAGAAACACAAGTCTCCTCAAAGAGCCAGTGAATTTAACTCTCTACCACCTGAGCCAGGTAGTTTGCTACACCGCATAATAATTGAGTTTTACAGGAAAATATTGCTTCTACAGTGTCCATTATCTTGATTTTTTTTTTTACAGACCAATGAAAGCCACATCTGTGCATTCTGGGATTCCTCTGAGGAAGGTGGATCATGGTCTGCTCGTGGCTGCAGTGTGGTGGAGTCCAACTATGAATACACTGTGTGTTCCTGCAAACATCTGAGCAGCTTTGCTGTGCTCATGGCACTCTATGAGATGGAGGTCAGAACATGCAAGATAATATATAAAGTCACTACACTTATAGTTGAGAGCTCATACCTGAAATTTTATCCTGTGTCTTTGTACTGCAGCATCATCACCCTCTCTCACTCCCAACAGGACAAGTTTGAGTTGCAGCTGATCACCTGGGTGGGTCTGTCCCTTTCACTAATTTGCCTTTTCATCTGCATCCTGACCTTCTCTTTGATCCGCTCCATCGAAAGCCCAAGAACAACCATCCACCTGCACCTCTGCATCAGCCTCTTCATTGCCACTCTCATCTTCTTAGCAGGCATCTCTCATACAGAGAACCAGGTAAATATTGAAACAGCTTGTGCAGACACAATGCTTTGTCCAGATAAGTGCAGTAAAAGTTTCTGACACCTTAAAATACAGCAGAGGAATAGTTGCAGTACAGCTAATAAATTATTTATGCATGTACTAGAGATGTATTAATAACAGTTATGCAAGTAGCTTGTTCCCTTTTCCTTCTCATACTTTTTCAGTTTTCGTTTGTCCTTTTCTGCTGATGTCACCTCGATTATCATCTCTCTCTCTCTCTCTCTCTCTCTCTCTCTCTCTCTCTCTCTCTCTCTCTCTCTCTTCTGCACTAGGTCGGCTGTGCTGTAGTTGCAGGGCTTCTCCATTTCTTCTACCTGGCAGCATTTTGCTGGATGTGTCTGGAGGGCATCCAGCTCTTCAGGATGGTAGTCCTGGTGTTTAACACCAACTTTAAAACCCTTTACATGATGGCAGGTGGCTATGGAGTCCCAGCTGTAATTGTCACTATCTCAGCTTTAGCTAATCCCAAAGGATATGGCACTCCAAGATAGTAAGTTCTTTCTAGCGATGCTGGTCTTGTTTTGTGTTTTGTTCAAACATGAATAGCCTACTTATGCAACTCTCAATATGCATTGCAGCTGTTGGTTAAGCCTGAAATTAATCTGGAGTTTCTTTGGCCCTGTTTGTGTTATTATAATGGTAAGCAAAAAAAACTTTGAATATTAATATTAATTTAAATATTAACTATAAACCAACTACTGCCCTCATCTGTTTTTATTTTGTTTGTTTTTGTTTTTTCAGATAAACATTTTCTTCTTCCTTATCACTGTGTGGAAGTTGGCACAGAAGTTCTCAAGTTTAAACCCTGATCTGGACAATCTGCAGAAAATAAAGTGAGTCAGCACAAGCCTTCATTCTCATTCTTTTCACTCCCAGTAATGAGAAAGAAATAAGCCCTAAAAAGAAGAAGAAGAAAAAAGGTCTTTCCTGTGAAAATTGTCTCATATGAATCACTGTTGCCTCCTGCAGGGCATTCGTCATTACTGCAGTGGCTCAGCTGTGTGTGTTGGGCATTATGTGGATGTTCGGATGTTTCCAGTTTGAGAAGGGAACAATACTCACGACTTACCTGTTCACCATCTTTGCCAGCCTTCAGGGTTTTTTTCTTTTTATAATGCACTGCCTGTTGTCTAAGCAGGTTGGTCACAGTACTCTCAAAACGAATTATTTTTTAATGGAGTACTAACTAAAACTAATTATAACTAATTATACTACTATACAAGTAATACTAATTGTTTGGCTGCTTTTCTCTTGTGCCAGAACTCATTTTGTTTTCTGATTTTAGGTGAGGGAAGAATATGGAAACATCTTGTCCAGATTCTGTGCACCTGAGAAGAAGAGATACTCAGAGTTCAGCTCTTCTCACTCCAGCAGAGCACATGTATGCAGCAGTTTATTTTTTACCACAGTCACTCTAATTCAGGTGGAATCATAGTGTGCATGTAAACAGCATAGTTTCACAATTGATATAATGGCATCACCACTGCAAAACAAACACCCAGCCTTTACTATTTCCCACAGTGAAGATGACAAAGTATTTTAGGAAGTTGGATGTGCTGTAATTCACATTTAGATTTAGTGAAGGTGAAGTGCAGAGCATATACTGATACTCACTGGCTTGCCTTTCCTTTCTGTTCTCTTTAGGCATCTAAGAGCACCCAGGACACAGGAGAGTCTCACATCTGAGGAGCTGAACATTGATTTCAGAGCAATGGTTGACTCTCCATCTCAAAAATACAGCTGACTACTGCACTCCTAGATAATGAACCAGTTTCCTTTACTGAAAAAATGTTGTAAATATTACATGTCTTTACTTTAAGCTGGGTCATTTTAATCTATTTAATACAAATGAAGCATTCACTTCAAAATCTTCTAAACAGCAAGTTTTACCTTAATACAGATTCTTCTACAGAATATTTTGGCCAAATTACTATTTATTAAGTATTTGTTTTATGTTTTGGAAAACATGATTTTATATGTGAGAAAATAGACCAAACCATAAAATATTATCATTTTTGATTAAAATTAATTATATTAAGACAAACCTGTTTTATCATGTGCAACTAGTTCTTGTTGTGTCATCCAGGTACTTTATTAGCAAAAGAGAAAAGCACTTTCTAGTATTTAAATATTTACTCCGACCAAATGAAGTATAGTACAGAGATGTATTTTAAATGAATGTTTGTGTATATATTGCTTGGAAATTTGATTTGAATTATAATGTTTTTCATGCCCTATTCAGTATGCTGTAATATTTTTTATGTATAAAGTTCACATTATTGAGGCTTCAGAATTATTATAAGGTAAATAGTGTTAAGGTATTAGTTTAGCTCATATTTGGAAAGATGATAATTGATTATCCTTTGTCCTTGCAATTTACATTTTCTGCATTTCACAGTGTATTTTAATTAATTTTTATTAATGGTGTTTTGTTTTTAGTATTTATAGTAAGTATTTTAACTATGCATTTTTCATTCCTACCATTGAAGCTAAATAAATGTTGTGATCTATCCCGTAATGGCTCCATATGATGGTGTTCACTTATTTTAGTTCTGTATTTCAGACAGAGTAGAGATTTAGCAGCCATAGCAACAACAATATATAAGCAAAGTATGAGTGAGCAAGTTTTGCTAAAGAACAAACAGAAAGTAGCTTCACTAACATTTTTTTCTTTCCACTTTCCAAGAACAGTTATACGTGCATAGGAAATGTCATTTCCTTCCTGCTAATAGGGCATAATCACAAAAGCCATTATGAAGCCATTATGAAATATTTTACTTTGAATTTTATTTTATATTTTAGTTTCTGCTTTATTATAATGAGCAAGCAACATTTCTGAACTGGTGTTGACACATTTGCATTGGTTTATACTCACCTTTTAATAAAAATGTTTCTCTAAAATATTATAAAAAATCTGTGATGTTCAGACTGTAGTCTCAAGTCTAGTATTTTATTCTTCTAAAGAGAATAGCAGTAAGCCTTGAGGCACCCTTGGTCACCACGCCAACTCCTCTGATGTCTGCCTCTGCAGAATGTTTATGTGACTGATGGTGGACTGAATATGAAATACTAACTTTACGCATTTAGGTATTAATTGTAGAATTTAACAGTGGATGGAGAATACAAAAAGGAAGTGATGACTGAGATCACCTCTGGTTCAAAGGAACAGCGGAAGAGATGAAAAGATGAGAGTTATACAACCATAGAGTGAAGGAAGATAGAAAGTGGAGAGACAACATGTAGAGATAAATTAGCCAACGAAAAAACAGACCAGGGAGAGTGAGAATCTGTCAGGGGAAAAGAGGCAGGTAAAAGAAACAGGCAGATCAAGAGCAAATGATTTTAGACCATTATAGTGAGGAATCTGGCAAATCAGGCAACTCTGTATCAAAAAAGACACATACACTAGATCTCTATAATTTATTTGGTGCCGTTCAGTGTTCATCAGAAGGTAAGATTCATTTATTATTCATGAGTAATTAATCTACCAAATTAATTTCATTCCTCTTGTGTAGTAAAGTAGACTAAGTGAACGTGTCAAGCACAAAGAGAGATGTAAAGGATTCTGTTGGTTGGGCTGTTTTACCAAAAGATAGAAAAGAACCAGATCAAATTTAGCTACAGCTTTGACCCATTTGCCATGTAAGAACTCTTCTCATATTTCCATTCAAGTACCTAGGAATGTCTGTGTGCATTATTTTTGTGCCCTTGTGAAAAGGCTGAGATGAAAATGATTCTGCAGAATGAGAACAGATTAATTTGTTCCTTGCTCAGTGTTTGTTTCATTATAATAAGGGAGAATTACTCATGCAAAATGTCTCAATAGTTTAATGAATACCCCACAATTTAATAACATCAAATAGAAAAGCAAACAAAGATGGTACAGCCAGAATATGTGGTTTAAATTTGTCCATTTCATTTCAGGTTTGCTTAAAGCATTGTAAGTGGCGATACACAAAGTCTGACAGCCTCTTGCTCAAACTGAGTTCCCTACATTTCCACACCATAATGGTAGTAAAGGTCATTAAAGATTTGATAATCCTCTCCTCAAGGCACCCACTTGGCTAAGGTGCATGTAGTTTTTTCTAGATTTATCTGCCTTAGGACCTTTGTCATGTGTGTCACTACAAATATTTTCTCCTTCTGTGACTTTGAACTGATATTAAGGCTACAGTAAATATCTGCACAGCCCTTAAAATATCCACCAAATGTCCTGCAGCAAATGTGGTACACACATTTTTATATGTAATTTACATGTAATTTCCAGTAATTGTTTAATGTTTTGTGAGAATGCATCTATTCATGTATTCACAGCAAGAATTTTGATATTTATGAACTTGCATAATATGTAGAGAAAAATAAACACCAGAAGCTGGAGGAGTTTTATCCACTTCTCTTCATCATTTCCCGGTGCAAAAGTACTTTTATAATTAAAGTTTTTCATTTTCAAGTCTGTTTTTTGTTTGTTTGTTTTTTGGCAAATCATTTTATCAGATCTCTTTTCAGTAACTCATCAGTCTTTGAACTGCCCATTGGAGTGTGTATCATAAAATTCATTAGTTCATATTTTTTCACTCTAAAACACTTGCTTCACCATGGTATTTGGTGACATATCCAACATCACAGCAAATAAGTATGGTGTTTTATGGCTTATGCTCTTTGCTGTTGGGCTGGGTGATGGCAATAGAGTGCTGCTTAGCCATCACTTTTCCATGCTGCTATTATTATGGTGGCTCATGTATGGTGAGCTGTGTTATTTATGTCCTCTATTGCATTTGTAGTGGCAGTTTTACCTATTTTTGCTGTGGGAACTTATACTGCCCAGTTTCCCGGCACATGGTGTTTCTTGCCTAATCATGGTTCACACTCATGGTCACACTACAGCTGACACACATCTCACTCTGGCCTTCTCATGCCTGGGCTTCTCTGAGCTCACTCTTTTTTCTTTTTAGTTCTGAAAACATCCTCAGCGGTGTGGCAATGTTGTTGGACAGAATAAAGCCCCAGAATGTATGTACAAAATCAACAGCTCATTATGCCCAACATGCATCATCATCATCATCTTCCTCTTTGTTTTGTTCACTGGAAGTGGAGATGATGGTGCAACTGGCGCCGATTACTGTGGGCTCCTGTCTGTACTGGAGCCATTTTCTTGTGAATACAGCTCATTTGTTTCTAGAAGTATTTCCACCTTCAGTGGCCAGATATTTTTGAAAACATAAGGTAGTAGCTACAGCTCACAGTTGATTCTGTGCCTATTCCACACAACAGATCCAGATTCTTGTAATGCAGTTTAGCCAAAGGCCTTGGGCCATGTTGCTTTTGGACTGAAATAAGTTATTTCTTTAATGTGTGTTGTGGAAAGTGGAAAAATCACAACTTTGCAGCGTTAAACTGGGTTTGTTTAGGCCTTTTTCAACAAGCCTCCACAAGCAGGCAAAGTGAATAAGACATGGAAACAGACTTTCACAACACCTCAACATATAGTTAGTAGTCTGTGTCAGTGCTACTATCAATAGCAGCCACCTGCAAGTGCAGTGGTTGGGCAATTGGGTGGGTTTCGTACTGTCCAATCGAAGTAGAGAATTTGTGAACAAGCGTCAGGCTTATCAAATGGATGAAATGCTGGAGGAGGTTCACACCCAGGGAGGGCGGTGCTTCCTTGGCTGTGACCCTTTTCAATATGGAGTACAGAAAATAGCCTGATTCACACTGCATTTCTCTGCTCTCATTCAGATTTCGGTCACTCCTGCAGAGTCGGGTACAAATTATGAACTCTCCCCCAAACAAACTAGCCTACAGGACTCGCTTATGTACTTTTGATATTTCTCCGAATACAGCTTAAAGATAAACCGCTTGCTACTTAACAACAAACGCGCTGACAACAGTGAAGTCGTAAGTAAGTTACACGACTACTGTAACTCTTTGAAACTAGTTGTTTGCCTAACATTGTTACATTTTAAGTGTAGTCGACGCTCTCAACATCCGGAGCAGATTTTTTAAAACGACAACTAAGGCGAAAGAAACTAAGTAGCAAGTTGTTTCGACGGCGGCGTTAGCGGGTTAAAGTTAACATCGCTGACATCTCCGTTAACTTGTAGGTAAGTTGCGTATAATGTGTGCATATGTCGATAATTTAACGCTGATTGTTTATGTAACCTTGAATGTCATCTGATGCTGCGCAGTGCCTAAATGTGAGCTGACTGATATGTAATAAAAATGGTAAAAACGTATCCATATTAAGACCTTTAAACAATTGTCTGCTAACGTTATACCAAAAAGGTCTCTTGTATGTGTTGGGTGCATGTACTGCCCTGTACCACAACAAATAAGCCTCTTGAATTACACCCACAGAGGCTTCAGCTTAAGTCCATTCATTCCTAAAAGCCTATCTTTCTCTTCTTCCTCCATGACAAGAATGCACAATGCAGCCAGTGTCTCTGTCTCTCTGGGGTCTTTGGGACTCTTGCGTTTCTTCGGGGTGTCCTGGTCCTGGAGTCTGGCAGCAGGCCTTGGGGTATATCTAGGCACAAGAAGCTGGAAATACTTCTACATTGCAGCACGCACTGCCAAGAGAGACCTCAAGTAAGTTCAGTGTGTTCGAACAAAGTTCTGATGCTTGTGTGTCTACAACTTTATTTGCCTCATTTCACTCGATCTTCCTCCTCTGACCCTCGCCAGTGGTCTGTATGTGTTGATGAGGGTCAAGCTGGCTTTATGGCGTTACATGCGCAACGGAAGCAACATTCCTTCCATCTTCGCCCAGACAGTAAAACTCCACCCAAATAAACCAGCACTGATCTATGAGGCCACAGGGGAAACATGGACCTTCACCCAGCTGGATGAGCTGTCTAATGCAGTGGCCCATTGGGCGAGAGGTCATGGCTGGGTCTCTGGTGATGTGGTAGCCCTCTTCATGGAAAGCAGGCCATTACAGGTCGCGCTTTGGCTGGGTTTGGCCAAGGTTGGTGTGGAAGCCGCACTCATCAACTTCAACCTCCGCCAGGATTCCCTCCTGCACTGTATTGCGGTGTCAGAGTCACGAGCTATTGTGTTTGGAGCTGAGCTTGCTGATGGTAAGACTGTGTTAAAGACTCAACAGCTGATTAAGAAATTAGTATATGTGTTTTAACAACGTACCAGTGGGTCGACTTATTCTGTGTTATATTGTGTTACCTAATATCAAATACATTTAAAAGACGGATGATTACATGGTTGTTACAAGCAAAAAGTTTACAATACTGATCAATCTCATCAACAAATTTCACAATTTGTCTCTAACATCAGTGAAGCGGTGAGCATTTTGCCATATGAGGTCAGATTGTTAATATTCAGTTTTTGTTTGGAACATTTCATAATGGCTGTCATGTCACGTGGTCAGGACACACTGTTGGTGATTCACCCAATTTTTGTAAAGTTAGTTAATATTCGCTTTTCTTTGTTTCTCTGTGACAACACAAATTCTTCACTTTATCTCTGGACACTATAACGGTAATACTGTAGTATTTTAATGTCAGTTTAATCAACATTGTGATGTGGTTTTAGTTATGAAATGAGTTAATTACGTAGTCCTTATACTGTAGTTTGACCTTAGCACCACAAATATATTTAATACTACTTACCATATTAATTGTGGATTTATAAAATGTTCTTATGGTATCCAGAGCTCATGAACTGACTCAGAGTGATCATGAACTCATCAACTCATGTCCTCTCTTTCCTTCTCCCTCTTGTTCCTCTTATTGAATGTCAGCCATGTTGGAAATTAGCTCTTCCATAAACCAGTCGATGGTACGGTTTTCTACAGGAGACCTCAGTGCAGAACATCTGTCCCGTCTAGGTGCTCAACCTCTGGACCCAATTTTAGCCTCTGCATCTAGACATTCCCCTTCACCCTGTGTTCCCCCCAAAGGCATGAACGGTTAGTACGCTGTCTTCAATTTAACCCAAATTCATCTCAGTTTTAGAGTTAATGAAAATTTCCCATTTCCTTTTATAATTATATATTCACATTTAATTTTGCACTATTCTGACAGTAATTCATTTTCCTCACTTTCCTGTCTAATTTCTCAGCTGAAAGTATGAGTAGAGTATGTGTATTGTATGAATAACAAACCAGAGCAATTAGTTGTATTTCTGACTTAGATGAATAAACATATACGTATGTCAGCATTAAAAGTATCAGCCTAAAAAGTAAATGGCATAACAAACTAGAGGTATGTATTGCAGATGTAATAAAATGCAGTAAACACTGTATTTCCGGTTCTGTCATTTCATGGGTTCACTAATGGCATTCAAGCAGTGAATGAAAAGCTGTAAAGACACCTTTTGTCTGGTGCGCAATTGTAATGCTCTTTTATATTCTCTTCTGCAGACCGTCTGTTTTATATTTACACCTCTGGCACCACAGGAATGCCCAAGGCTGCTATTGTGGTTCACAGTCGGTATGTTTTTTTATTGTTTGTATGTTTATGTCACTGAAAAAGAAATCATCACTGTCAAGAGTTGTAATGATAGATGTCTGAAAATCTCTGCTGTACTCTACAGTTACTACAGAATTGCTGCATTTGGGTATTTTGCGTTTCACATGCACCCTGATGATATCATCTATGACTGCCTTCCTCTATATCACTCGGCAGGTATGTGATGGTAGCCTCCAAATCTTGATGCATACAGTCTTTAGGTTTGCATAATGAAAGTTTGAGCTTACTCTTCTTGCCAGGTAACATCATGGGAGTTGGACAGTGTCTGATTCATGGTCTCACTGTGGTAGTGAAGAAGAAATTTTCTGCCAGCCGTTTCTGGGAAGATTGCATCAAGTACAACTGCACTGTAAGAGCTTATGTTTGGAAAGGATTGAGGAATGCCATATTTTGTCAAATCTATAACTATAAAAAACTATAAAATATTCATTTTGAACATAGAGTATAGAGTATGCTGTTACAGTTAACAAGACTACTTTCTTTTCATAGGTGGTTCAGTATATTGGAGAAATTTGCCGCTATTTGCTGTCTCAGCCAGTAAGGCCATCAGAAAAGGGCCACAAAGTTCGACTGGCAGTGGGAAACGGGTTGCGCCCCAGTGTGTGGGAGGCCTTCACAGAACGTTTTGGAGTTGCACAGATTGGCGAGTTCTATGGAGCAACTGAATGCAACTGTAGCATCGCCAACATGGATGGAAAAGTAAGCAATTCCAGCACCACCTCTTGTTTGTTGATAAAATGTAAATTGAGTGAGACATTAGTTAATTATTTTCCGCCAGGTGGGAGCCTGTGGATTCAACAGTCGCATTCTTCCCAATGTGTATCCCATTCGTCTGGTAAGAGTGGACGAAGACACCTTGGAGTTGGTTCGTGACAGCCGGGGTCTCTGTGTACCTTGCCGTCCTGGTAACTAATACTAATGCTACAATGTTGACTTTGCTTGATACATTAAAAATTAGAAAAATAAACTCTTCCATGTTTTGCAGGGGAGCCAGGGCTTCTGGTGGGTCGTATCAACCAGCAGGACCCATTACGCCGATTTGATGGCTATGCCAACCAGGATGCTACAAAGAAGAAGATAGCTCACAATGTCTTCAAGAAAAATGATTCTGCATATCTCTCAGGTTTCTATAAACTTATTCCTTTATTCCTTACTTATCCACTATATAGTGATGAGATAGTTGTGACCCAATGCTGGAAGTTATGTTGCTTTCCATACATCTACCATAGGTGATGTGCTGGTGATGGATGAACTGGGCTACATGTACTTTCGGGACCGCGGCGGGGACACATTCCGATGGCGAGGAGAAAACGTTTCCACCACAGAGGTGGAGGGCACCCTCAGCAGTCTTCTGCGTCAAACTGATGTGGCTGTGTATGGTGTGACAGTGCCAGGTGATTGTTAGCCTTGTATACCTGCTGCCTTTTGATTGTTATTGTGGTATAAATATCATTTTGCTTTTTGACTGTGCTCATTACTTGACAAGCATTTATCTCCATGTCCCCTATAAGGTGTCGAAGGTAAGGCAGGCATGGCTGCCATTGCAGACACAGCAGGGTGTTTTGACTGCAGTGATTTTTTCCAGAAAGTCCAGCGAGCTCTTCCTCCATATGCTCGTCCCGTGTTCCTGCGAATCTCTACACATGTAGACACCACAGGTAAACTGTTCCTTGTAAAATATTATTCATAGAAACATCAATCACTGGTGACTTGATATTAATAATATATTTTATGTCTTCCTGCACAGGTACATTTAAAATCCAGAAAACCAGGCTGCAGAGAGAGGGATATGACCCACGTCTCACAACAGACCAGATCTATTTTTTGAACGCTAGAGCTGCACGTTATGAGGCTGTTGACGAGGAGCTATACAATGCTATAGTGGAGGGAAGAATGTCTCTATGACATGGATAATATAACACAGCAGTCATGGTGCCTCAGTTAACTCAGTAACAGATATATAGAAAGAAAGAATAACATGTATATGTTGGTTTTGGATTTTAACTGTTCATGGGACAGTGCTACTTACATAGACAAAGTACTGTTACAGATGATGTTTTAACACTGTATGTAACACATCAGGACATAATGGGAGGGCATTTATTCCTTTTAACAACAACAAAAAGCTTTTGAGCATCAGCGCACATTGAGTGGAGTGTGTCCCACAACCCATTTGAAATAGGAATATGTTACACTAATGTGGTAAGGACTGCAGAGATAGTACAAGTCAGAATTTGTTACATGGTGTATGCCCACTTGTGAAATATGCTGCAAAATTAATTCTGTGTAAGTATAAGCAATACTTGACTGTGAAGCTGTTGAATTACTGCCATGTTTAGATGAAACTGACAGATGAGACTATAGTACATGCAGCTACTAGATCAAACACTAATCATAGTTTTGTTTGTTTTTTTTTAATGAATGGAAAACTAATCTCACTTGTCTTTTTTGAGCTTTTGAACAAGCATGGCACTGATTTGCAAATACACAAAATGTGCTGCTGTGTGTGCCTAATATGACACTTCACATCTGTCTTTCATTTGTTTTATGCTTTTTTTGGAAAGGAGTTCAAAAGAATGTTGAAATCACAGTAGTGATTTTTGTGTCATGCCATGCGGAGTCACACTTGGTGACATTTTATATAACAAATCTTAAGTGTATTATTATATTGGTGTTAGAGATTTACAATTTTAAATCTCCCAGCCTAGGTTTGTTTTGTTGTAACTCAAATTAAATATTTTAAAACACGTCTGTGTTTGTTTCATGTTTTTCATTAAAAAAAACTTTTTACATGGAT
>OMLM01001537.1:30632-81053 GCA_900302695.1 Helostoma temminkii
TTTTACATTGATGGCAGTGTAAGTAGTGCTGTAACTTTTTCCTTTATTCACACTGGCAATTTTGTGCAGTTGTCACTTAATTTAATTTTATACAATGATTAACCAATAGTGTCATAGTAATTATTGGTCTGTTGACAGGGATATCCTTGTTGGTAGAATTTTCAGTGGATGTTCTTTGCAGGCAGTGCAAAAGTAGGGAAAGGCTCTAAGAGTGATGATATCTGTGAAGGTATAGAGAGGTGATCTCACTCTAGGGTCGTAAAAGGTCACCTTGCCTCGGTCCATGTCCAAAACAACTCTTATCACTTCTGGCTTCTTAGTCATGTTCAGCGGCTCCCACGGTGCTGTGCAGGCCTTATGTTCTCCATTGCGAAATCTAATAGTCCAGAATCCTTCTGCTGGTGTGAGCACATGCTTACCCTTCCTGTTGATAGTTTCACTGGCTATTCCCACCACCCAGTAGGTGTTATCCTTAACCTCCACATCCCAGCTGTGGCGTCCACAAGAATAGCCCTCAGCAGCCAGCATCTCAGCACTGATGTCAAAGCGTTCTGGGTTGTCTGGCAGCTTGAATATCTGGGTTGAGTTCTGCACAACTGTGAGGTCTTCTGAGAGGATGAAGCAGCTAGCTGCTGTGTTCGGATCAAGGATAACAGGATCTTGAGAGAGGGAAAGAAGTACAAGTTAATGATATGGCAGCTAAAACTACTGATATATAAAACATAACTAATTATTTTGGGGGGAACTCACTGTATTTAACGATACTCTTCATCTTCTCCCACACTTTAAATTTCAGAGAGCCCAAGTGCTTGGCCACATCAATTAGAGCACCAGAAATCACTTCCGGATCAATGGGACTTCCCCAGGTTCTGTAGTAGTTGAGAACTGTGTAAAGCTGTGTTGTCCTTAAAAAATAACCTAACTAGATTCTAGATGTGGAAATAACACTTACCTCCTTATTGTTTCCTTGTAGTTCTGAAAACAAAAGACAGCTACTTTGACTTCATATAAAGGTTCATATAAAAGTAAAACAATTTCTGGTTAACACACTAAAACAGTGCTTGCACAAATTGTCTCATCTACCTTTAGGAATTGGATATCTTGAGATTTCATCTCCTGTTCTACTAATCTGATGGTGTTGGACAGAAATGTAATTTCATTGTCCATCTCTTCAATCTTCTGGTTAATCATCAGATTCTTCTGATCCTCTTCGGCTTTTAAAGCAGAAAGTCTGGCGGCTTCTTGCTCTTTCAGGAAACTGTGAAGAGCTTCAAATTCTTCCTTGATCTGAGTTTCAGTATGCGCAGCCTGGTTCTGGAAAGACACATGACTGATAGATAATCATTGCCTCCACAACTACCAACTATGTTTAAGGTATCATTTGGTATTGATGGCACTGACAGTACCTTAACATGTTCTGCCGTTTCCTCACAAATCACTTTTGCCTTTTTGTATAGCTGTAACTTCTCTTTTAAAGGCAACAGCGCACTTTTCAGTTCCTCCTGCAAAGTCAGTCAAAGGGCATTAACACTTAAAAACAAGATCAGTCTGGCACAAGGTCAAGCTGATAGCTTAATGTGAGGCTTTCAGCTGCCACATATTCCTCCATGGCATAATTTTCTGTAAATGTAAAGCAGCACAATACAGCAGCATAAAAAAAGGTTATCATGCCCTGGTAACATAACCAAATTGAGCTCAAGTAGCTGTGTCCAGGCAGGAACACAATATGGCAACCAGTAGACTCTATTTACAATGGTTTCCTGATATCGAGAGAAAGCCAGAGAGGGCAGGGCTAGAATGAACATAGTGTCACAGAAACCTTCCAAGGTCAGATTTCAGTCCTCTTGGGACTGCAACAGCAATGGCAAACCAAAAATATAAATCTATTATTAGAATGTTAATGAACTCTACCAGACACCTTTACATATACAGTACATCAGCATATCAGGCATAGAGAACCACAAAGGTTATAAGTAAAGGTCTAAATCTGTGAAAAGCACTAACAACACAATAAACAATGATTTTTTTCTGAAAGCTGCAGGTTGTGAATTAAAATACTGTACAGGTGTAATGTGACACTTATAGTCAAAAAATGGCAGACAGCCATTAACACTTCATTTGTAAATTTCCCACTGATCTGTGAAGGCTCAACTACACTATTAGGTTCTAGTCTCTAAAGACAACCATCAAATTTAACATGTAGGTTAGTTATTTTTAGACATTTTGTCATCATTCATATTAATAATCAGCAAGAAAATAGAAAAAAGGTTTTTGGGAATGCAAGGTTTCCCAAGCAGCAGATGTTGCAGCAAATGTTGCAGCAGATAAAGATTTGCAGCTCAAACACTGAAAACATGCCACAACTCTGTGACTTTAACATGCCTACCTTACAGTCATGAGCACCTTCTCTAATGGGATAGAGCCTGTGACCAGTGTGTGCAGCTGCTTTCCCACATATGCCACAGATCGGTTCCAGGTCCTCCAAACAAAACATTGTTAGCTTTTCTCCGTGTTCCCTACAAGTCTCCGGGTCATTCCTGCTTCTGTCCTGCTTGAATGATTCACAGGCTTTCTCCAGCACAGTGTTCACCGCTACTTGATCCATTGAGGAACGTCGCCAGCACAGGGGACAATAGTGTGAATCCCCACCACCCTGTGTCTCCCAGCTGTCTTTTAGACAGGCTTTACAGAATCTGTGTCTGCAAGTGAGCACCACTGGTTGACTGAGAATATGCCCACAAATTGGACAGCAAAGGTCATCTTCGAGATGAGCACGTCTGGTGGCCATTCTTCTTCACAGAACATAGATTAAAAAGAAGGATCCGAGGCCCCTCCCATGTCTGTGGAAGGCTACCCCATTTTGACCTCAGCAAAAAGTGTTAATACCTCAGCTTCCAAAGGCATATCCTGCATTACGCTGTGTTGTGTTTAGCATACACACTGCACATTCTCAAATAAACACTCCACCTCAGAATAAAATGTATTGGGCCTACATTTAAAAGGCTGTATCTGTGCAGATCAGATCAAATAGTTGCCTGAATAACTTAAGCATGACAGGAGAGAGTGCTGATGGAAAATCTGCACTCATAGGGCCTTTGGGGTAAAGTTATACTATGATCACCTCTAAGTTATCTGAGATGTCTATTGAAACAACAAGGCAAAGTGTAAAGTTAGTTTATAAATAGACCTAGGAAACTGATTTGGACTAACGTCATGAGTAAGCTAGCCGACGTGACTGGAAAATAACTGCATTTACTCTCTGACACAATTTTTATTTTTATTTTTTACTTTATTAAGTCCTTAGATTCTTACTTTAAGGTTTTCTCTACTACAATCCAGTTAAATACAATCCAGGAAATAGTGTACTTTTTACTTTTTACACTGTATTTAGTTGACAGTTTTATGTGGTATTACAGATTTTCCCCTGGTAGTACATAAGAGAGTAAATGCAGTCTCTTTTTAACAGATGTTTAGACCTTTTTCATTAATTGCTAGAAATTCTTATTGTATTTTCTATTTTGTTTGGACTTTGAAGCATAGATGTGAAATTAGGCCACAATGAATATTTTCTCCTTTTAGACGTGAAAATGTTTAGTTTTACTGATTTGATTCAGTGTCAAAATACTTGTTTTTAGTTTGTTTGTTTCAGTAATTCAGTAAAACTGATGCTTAAAAATTTATTTCTTAGTGGAGTTTTTGTACTTTTTACTCAAAGTACATTTTACAGAATAAAGTACTTGAGCTTGTGTGAAAACCTATGAGTGGTACTTCTATATGTTGTGGAGTACCGAAGAAGGCATTGCAGTTTTTACAGTACTTAGTATTACTATATTATATTATATATATTATATATATAATATATATATTATTGTGTACTTTTGCAACCTCTGCTTGCTTGCTTTTTTCCAGAGTCATATTTAGCTTTGGACTACAGCTTCCAAACACGTGGCTAATTTTAAAATATCACAGTCAGACCCCCTCTGGTTTAAAAACATAGGTGTCACATTACTCAAAAGGTATACCTTCTGAAGACGTGCAAATGTTAAAAAAACACTGTGTAGGGGAGTGTGGCTTCACTGTTTATCTGTGCATCGTATTCAGCCTTAAACTATGCTGGTAGGACAATTATTAAAATGTGTTATAATTGTAAACAATACATTTGAAGTTAATGGTTACAGTTCCTTACGGAAATAGCGTGAGTCATGTTGAGATGCCCAAATGAAGATTTGATCTGTGTATGTGCCACTGTTATGGCAGCAGTTCAAAATAATTGATATTGACGGCCACAGGAGCAAACAGACCACACAAGCATTAACAGACACACTATGGCTTTGTAGTCGGTGAACAGAAAGCAACTTGATGGACTACTGAGTCCATGTGATGAACAGGGAGTCTTTGTGTCAGTCACATTTTTTATATACCACTTTTGAAAATAAATTTTTCATTTTCCAACAGTTTGCATGTCCATAATGTGTCTATTGACCAAATAACTTAAATTTGAAAGTACTGTATATCCTACACCGGGTGCAGTATGTTTAGCATTTCCGCTCTGTCTTTCCATTCTAATAGTTGATGACATGGACTGAATATCTGTTTTCATCCACCTTACCTAATTTAGTCCTTGAATGCCTCCATTACTGGATACTCTCTCTGATCCATATCCAGACCTGATCTGCAGCACATAGAGCAGATGGGCTCCAGATCAGCTGCACAAAGGAGAAACTGTCTCTCTCCAAAGGTCTCCTTAAAGCTAGGACAACACTTTTCAGCATCACGGTGGAACCAGAACTCCTCCCAGCAAACGTTAGAAAAGCTACCAAGGCAACCTCTGCTGCACAGAAGCACCAGAACCAGACACAGAAACACTTATCCACACTCTGGTGTGGTTGTCAATTCATTAAATTTAATGCTCCACTGATGGACTTCTACAAGGCAGTTAGACCTGTATTACAGGCCTGCGTCCAGCATGTGCGGTAGCTGTTCAACTGCATGTGGCCATGCAGCAAATGAGAAAGTGAGAACCCCACCTCCAAGGATGGTTTTCAGCTCAGCTTAAAAACATGTTAATTAAAACTGGAAACAAATAAATGAAAAGGTTCACCTCTGCCAAGTATGGTTAAAAAAAGCTATATGAAGTGTTGAGCAATAAAGACTAAAATCATGTAATATACTCTATTCTACTGGAATGCTGTTATTGTTACTTTAACACAAGTTCTTTGGTTTCCATCTAAGTAAAAACTAAATCTAACATACAATTGATTTTCCTATAATTTGATGTTATTATTACTAAATAAAATTTACATTTACTGTGGAGTGACTCATTTTGGAACACATGAGCGCATTACTGTGCTAATTTCTAGCAACTCCACTAAATGCAAATTACTATTTAAAATGTATTTCCATAATCTAAAGAAATAAAATTGTTATTATATAATATACAGGATTCAAGGTTGATATATAATGAGCTTAATTATGTTAATTGAATAATTTTCCAAACGCTGAGTATGTAGGATATAAGAGACACGTCATCAGTGGCACTAATTTATCTGCTACTTTCTCCTTCTCCTCCCCTAAGACACATAGCTGGTGGGGCTGTTGTTTTATATATGGATATGAGAAAAGTATGTTTTAATCACATGGTCCGCTTTATTGATTTTTGCACAGGAATGACAAGAGTGCAAGACTTTTTAAGAACACAAATCAGGCACTGGACACACAAAGAGAAATACATATTAGATGAATTCATAAGAACAAAATGGAGTTAAAAGCTAGAGGTGTATAATGATGGGGTTTCTAATTAGTGGCACTAACAAAGAAATGGAAAGAGGTGTAATATCATGGTCTTACCCAGAATATATTTCAGTTCAGTCACCCACAGCTTTCAAAATCAAAAATTTCAGTTGACAACAGTATTCTACACATGATATTTCTTTCTGGCTAATATGAGATTAAGGCAACTTTTGAACATTTCATCTAGGTGGGAAAAAAAGCTGCTCACTGAACATGACTTGGGATATAACCATATTACCACCATCACTAATTATGATGCAGCTGGTTTTATGTACACTCACCAAATCTACACATTAAGTAGTAACTTGTCTGTGTTTCTTGTGTTACATTACATTATTGAGAAATAATTATTAGCAAATAGATTACATATGACATATATAAACATTAGTTCTTAACAACAGTGCTTCTATGATAAGAATATTTTTTCATGCTCATTTTTTGGCTTCAGTATTAACTTATTAACCTTTTCCAGCACAGCTATTTTCCTCCTTTCTCTCCTCAATGTCCTCAGTGACCAGGGGCCACCATAACTTTACATCAGCTTCCTGTCAGAGTGATCAGAGGCACGTCCTGAGCGCTGGTGTCGTACCTCCAGGTGTTTGCTCTGGACGTGGTCGAAGTGTTGGAGCAGCTCCCTGTAATCCATCTGAGCATGGGAGGCACGTTTTGAGGTCATTTGCTGTTTAGAGTCAATACACTTGGACTCGTCCACAGTTCTCATGAGCTCTGGGTTAGGGACACACCGCAAGCGCTGGGAGAGCAGCTGGAAAGCCTGGCTCTGTGGCAGCAGCATCAGTAGACCATACAGTGCCTTAATCAGATAAGGGTTGTTCTCCACGTCCAGGAGCTGCAGACGCAAGTAGGTGAAAATGGGGCTTTCTATGAGCTGTACCAGTTTGTCAACCTCCATCAGGAAGTCTACTGTCACCTCCAGATCTCCAAACTTCTGGATTAGATCATAGGCATGTTTGTAGTTCTGTGTGAGGAAGCAAAGTGAAACTGTGGCCACAGGGTTGTGGCACCAGGAACGATACAGGCAGCAAAACAAAGCACGGCTTTCCTGTGTGTGCAGGTCTTTGAGCTGGTTGCGTAACTGGAAGAGTTCAGCAGACGTGAGCAGGATTGTGTTGAGTGTCTGAACCATAGTGGAAGCAAATTTGAGATCCTCCTCCTTCAGCAAGATGTCAGCCATGGAGTGGAAGATGTTCTCTGCATGAAGTAACAAACAGAGCTGCCTGATGATGAAAGCTCCTCTGTTCTCTAGAAGCTTCCTCTCCAGACTGAAGCGCTTCAGCAGGTTGATCATGAACTTGTAAAAATAGGAATTCATGCTGGGAGTGGAGGGAGATGAATCCACTGCTTTGGAGCCAAAATGCTGCCCTGACTTGACACCATCTGGGACCTTGAGCTCCAGCTTGTTGTCAGCACTATCACAAGAGCCAGCTTGGTCTGTTTGGCCAGCAGGAGATGACGCTATCTCGGCTAACACCTCCAGATCTTTCAGTATCACCTCATCGGACTCATCAGAGAGTGTTTTTAGAAGCATGGGAAACAGGCTGTCTGTGTGGCGGAACATTTTGCGCGGCGTCTTGATGTAGAGGTGGTAGAGCCATTTCAGCACTGCTATGCGGGTCATCATGCCAGTGGAGGAGTCATGGAGGTGACGATCCAACACCTGAACAATACCGTCTAGGTCCAGAGTAACCTGAGGCCTGTCAGAACTGGCTGGGGTAAAAAAGCTGATATTACTGAAACCAACAGATTCTTGTGATGCATTCAGCATATCATTGCTGTCTGTCTGTGTCTTGGGCTGACCGTCTTCCCTAGACAGTGATCCAGTGCTGCCACTTTTCTCCTCCTCCTCATCCTCATCATCCTCAGGAGTGACCAACTTCATCAGACTGTGATTACAGGCACTGGCTGCTTCTTTGGTATTTTTCTTTCTGTCGTCATAGGAAAGACAAGGCAGCACAGCAGTCAGGATACCAGAGGAATAAGGGAGCACCACTCTGCCAGCAAGCTGGATAAACTCTCTCATCCACGTCATAGCTGTCAGTTGGATCAGGTCGTTTGTGAGTTTGGTTTCATCTGCAACCTGACAGTGGATGACGAGGATGTTGGCCATCTCAGCAAATTTTACACTGGAGGGAGTCTTCTTAATCTCTTTTAGAAACTCTCCCAGCACCACCTCACACATCCTGCGGATCTCCTTGCTGTTGTCTCCCAAGATCTGGAAGAGCCCATCCAGGATCTCAGGGAGGTAGTCTAGCAGGTTGATGTCTGGCACAGACTCCAGAACATGGATCCAAGAAATGATGAACTGCCTGGCGTACTGATTATTGGAGTAGATTCTCTCTCTCAGCAGGGGCACAAATGCAACTAAGTCAAACTTGTTACTTTCTGTCACTATGTCTTTCAGCAGTCTGTCCAGGAGCTCAGATCCACTTTTCACATTGGGGTCTGGATCTGCTGCAAGCTTGCTAAGACCATCAAAGAGCAGGTTGAAGTGGGGCAACACAGCTCCCCTGGCCACCTTAACAATATTATAGAGAGCCTCACATGCATAGTAGCGCAAACGACTGTCTGAGTCATTGAAGCATGTGAGCACAGGCTCAATAAGCTCCTTCAGATACAGACCTGAGTCTTTGCCGAGGGCAATGGAGCAGGCTGCCAGTCCAATAAGTCCCCCCTTGCGGCTGTGGGGGTGCTGGGAGAGGGCAAATTCCGAGGCTAGAATCTGGATCACATGCCTGATTTGAGTAGCGTTGTTCTGAGCGACAAACTCCCGCACCAGTTTTTCAATTTCTAGAGCTGCGACTTTCCTCTTCTCGTACAGTTTATCATTCAGAGCTCTGACAATGTTGGGCGTCAGAGGCGAAAAGTCCTTCTCCGTGTTCATGTTTGTAGCTGCGGTTGTGCCGGATCCCGTCTGCTGAAATCTACGTCGCTCCCCGAAAGAGCAGTCTGCATTTATGATAATGTATTAATGAAAACACATCGGTTTTAACAGAGAACCAGGAAGCCTTGTGATTCAGCGCAGCTGACCCGGTGCATCCGCCGGAAACACGTAACGGTTGCTACAAATATTTGGGTCCCGCTTTGCGAGTACCGTTAGCGCTAATTAGCTTTGTTAGCTACGCATTCAGCTAGCTTTAATGCGTGTTTGTAGTTTATGCTTGCTAACAGTTCCGCTTCCTAAAACATCAATCATACGTTTTTCTTTAGTTGGTGAGGAGAGTTATTTGATAGGCAGTAACAGAAATGGCGAGCCGCCTGTCTTTTCACTCCCAGCTTTCCTCCATTATGGAGACGATGGCCAGGACTGCCCTGAGTCAGGTCTGCAAACTGGTGGATGAAGACTCGGCTGAGCTCCGGCTCGAGTTGTCTCGGCTTTTGTTTGCTAATTCAGCCTTGGCAGAGAAAGTAAACAGTCTGGAGTGCGAGCTAACGATCGTCAGAAGCGACGCACCCAAGTTGTGTAAAAGTTACCGCACCGTAGGTGTACAAACTGTCTGCTACAGTGACTGCGAACCCCAGGGTACTTTCATTCTTGCATAAAAGCAACGTTATCTCTGAAGAGTTGAAAATAAATAATCTGTTGACATTTCTATGCTTACTTGTATCATTGCCTGTTTGCTTATATTGTCTGACCTCTCAGTTTCTGGGTCTCCCACCATAGAGGGGATATTTGGAAAAGACTGGTGTATGAATCTGTGGAAAGACAGGGATCCATATAGTCTGAAGAGAGTCACAGACTCACCACACGCCTTTGATAAGGTGAGAGGAAGATTTAAAGTATATAATGAATGACTTCTATATAAGTATAAGCAATAAACAACAGTAGTTCTGTCTAACACACAGCATGACGGCGAATATGCAGGTTTAAATATGAAGAATGTAAATATTAGAGCACATAACAATATCTATGTTCATAATAATTCAACGATAAACTCTTTATGCACACAAAAAAAAACAGCAGAGTGGAAATGTATGTCTGTCTAGATACACCAGCATGCCTTTATTGTTCAATTCAGAATATTCATAAAGCCTACCTGTTTTAATGAAATAATGGTTACTAGTAATGGTAATCTTGACACCTATACTGACGCCAATAGCATAAACCCGGTACACTTGGGACTCAGAATACTGATGTGCATATGGGCTCAGAAAATGTGGCTATGCTGAAATGTGTTCTGTTTTGCAGTCTATGGCAACACTATCTGACCACATTACTATGACTGAGATTAAAGAGGAAGATTATTTGGAGGACACTTCAGACGACTGCCAGCCGCAAACCCTCAGTACAGAAGGTAAGAAGGGGCATGAGTGTTTGCGAGCTTAATTACACACTGCTGATGTATAAGCTTTAGACATTAATTTAGGGTTTTTTTGTTTATATACAACAGGACCTGAAGAAAGTTTGCCTGAGGAGCCAGAGCAGCTGTCAGTCGGTTACTCAGCTGGTAGTAGCACTTGCAGTCTGTCGTTTGACCAGGTTGTGTCTGCAGGTGGTGCTGTAGAACCATCTCTACAGCTGATATCCATCAATGGCACAGGGGAGGCCTTCAGCACTCATATCATTCCCATTGAAGATGATGACGACGACGATGATGATGTACAGTTTGTACAAGAAAGTCAGCAGGAGCCAACAATTAATGCTGCAGGTGGGACCAGTCAAAATGAGCAGCAAACATTACTGACAGACAACGCTGAAGACAGCACCGCTCTAGATGAAGACTCTCACAATGACTTTAAACATTCGGAAACCACCAGAGATTCAAACAAAGACAAATTCACATGCCAAATATGTAGCAGGGCATTTTTCCACAAGGGCACCCTAACGCACCACATGAAGTCACATAAGACAAACTTCTGCAACATTTGTAAACAGCATTTCCCTCACAGGAACAAGTTAAACTCACATACGTGTGTGCCTCCACTTCCCACTCACAGAGTTGCCAAGTCATGTGAGCTCTGTGGGAAGTCCTTCGCAAACCCATCAGCTCTCAGGATTCATTATGTTGTCCACACAGGAGAGAAACCCTACAGGTGCAGCTTGTGTGGGAAAGGGTTTACACAGAAAGGCAATCTAAAATGTCATGTACGTATTCATACTGGAGAGAGACCGTTCCGCTGTGTTAAATGTGGGAAGACCTTCACGCAAAAAGTCAATCTAAACCACCATTTGATGGCACACAGAAATCGTGAGTTTGTGGGACAAAAGGCAATAGTAAGGAGGCATCTCAAGAATTTAAGTAAGTGACTGACTGTGGCATCAGTAGCAGAATTTATCTGAAAGTAATCGTGCACATTATTTCAACAGAATATAATGTCATGTTTGTAATGACTTGTAGTCTGTAGTAGTGCTTTTATTGGATGTTTTTCATTTAAGCATTTCAACAGTTCATCGTCTTAGTTGTTTGTCTTCTCAATAAAACACATTCACAAGTGTTCACATTGTGATTGAAAATTTATTTGATAGAAATGTCCTTTTAAAGTATGAGTCATTTCTTGTCTAATCTAAATTGAAGATGCCTTCAGTTTGAAACCATTTCATCAGTCTTTACATATTGAACTATAACAATCAGAATGAAGCACGTGATTGAGCTTTGTATGGGACATGCAGATGTAAGTGAGAGGCTGAAAAAAATCAACATCACAATAAATACTTCATAGGTAAGGATTATTCATTTAGTGAGGCCAGTGTAACCTGTTCAGGGTAAATATGATTACAGTCAGAATAGACCCTTAGGACAACTAATTGCTCTGTGTCAGTTCTAGGGAAGAAGGAAAGTACAGAATAAAAACAGAATAACACTTAGAGACTTTGACTTGTATGCACAAAGACAAAGATGCATCCATACAATACATCCTAAAACAGTAACAGTGGTTCAGTTTAGACCTGAACAATTTCGGGAACTTGTCTGAATTATACATAACCATCTTATATTTATTAACAGTCATGTTTATTAAGCAGAAAGGCTTACCCACTGTCTGCCCAGTCAAATGCCAAGAGATGAGGTATGGCATACGGAAACAAAGCAGAAGTGAGACTTCGGTAATGAAGCAAACAGAATTGTTTGTGTAGACACTGTTGTGAAGAGGTAGTTTTAAAGGTTTATGTTACATGTGTGCAAACAATGGAGCACTTGTCACATCATTCTTTTGGCATTATGTAACACAGGCCTATTGTGGCCTGATGTGAAACTGAGGTATGTATGTGTGTAACATGTTACCAACTATATGACAACATGCATGGATGACATGTAAGTAGTGTGTTGTCATAGTTTCAATCAGCACATATGTCGTAAGTTGGCGATAAGCCCCTAACCAAACTCCAATCATTCAAATTGGTACACTGAAAATGATAGATACTCTTTGTATCCATTTTCTGCTACTGCATTTATCTTATTACTAACGCTAAAAGTACACCAAACAAACTTAAGAGTTTACATCTTTGATATAGACGGGATATTTCAAATTACATTTTCATCCACATTTGAGCTTTGTTTAGACATAATAGCACAGACTGAGCTACTCTGAAATCATTTATAGTCACATTTGGATGTCTTATCAATAGCCATGGTTTCTACGTGTTTGTCTGACCAATTACAACACTGGTGATGATTTAAACCATACTTGTATGCGTAACATTTGCCACAATCCACACAGCTATAAGGCTTTTCACCAGTATGTGTACGAATATGTATGTTTAGAGAGCTTTTCTGTGAAAAACTCTTGCCACAGTCTGGGCAGCTGTACGGCTTCTCCCCGGAGTGCACACGCTGGTGCAGTTTCAGGTATGTTTTCTGAGCAAAGCGCTTCCCGCAAACTGAGCAGCTGAATGGCTTCTCACCAGAGTGTCGCCTGACGTGGACTTTTAAACTGCTCAAATAGTTGAATATTTTCCCACAGAATAAGCACTCAAACCGTTTTGTTGGCTTCATTGGCTTAGGCTGAATGGTGAGTTCTTTGGTTGCATTCGTGGAAACATTGTTTGTATAGTCCAAGTATTCAGTAATAGCTGAGGCAGGGTTAATATTGTCAACCAAAGTGCTCATTGTTGCATCATCTATTAACCTGTCCATAATCGTTGGCTGTGTGCACTGTTGTGTTTGACTGTCTGCCGTCATGGAGAAGTTGTTTAACTCCCCCGAGTGAAGCTGCAGCTCATCAACAGACCTCTGAATCATGCTGTCCTCCTCAAAAAGTCCAACTGCCAAATAAAAATAAATACAATTAAATCACATAAGCTATTAAGGTTTTAATGATTTAACTTTAATTTTTATCTAAACATACTTTTCCTGTTATCGGTGAGCCTCATCTGCTGGCCAATGGGATGTTCATCATAGGTCTCTTCTTTGACAAAGATTAGATTGGGTTCTCTTTCCATTAAGTCTATTGCCTAACAGAAAGACAAAAATAAATGTTAACACAAACATCTCAGCTGTCCTGAAGAACCCAAACTATCTGTTGAGTGATTTACTGACCTGCGCTCCCATGCTTGTCATAGCTGCTGGCTCCATTGTGCCTTTCCTTTGAGTGGGGATTTTCTCTTCTCTCCACAGATCCATGCACCAGTCCTTTCCAAAAACCCCATCAATGGCTGGTGCAGGCTGCTGCTGTTCTAGAAGAAGAAGCAGATATGAAAATGTGATGCACCACTGTACTTCACAACAGCATGAATGTTTGTTTTCATAAACAATGTTAAATGATCTGCAGCCTAAGATTAGCTAGGAGGTCCTAGCCTACACTACAGCTAGCCAATCTGCTACAACACTGACAAACATAAACTGCCGACAGACTAGGTACTATATCCTCTCTGGTGTGGCAGGCTAATGTGGGTTCGGTCCAGATTTGTTTCGTCCATCCTGACCTGCAGGGTGACGGCGGCTGACGCTGTTGACGTGTGCAGGGTAGGTCTGTGCCTCCCTGGCTGCTCTCAGCTGGACCTCCAGTGAGTAACACCTCTTCTTCAGCGCCTCATTCTCCGTCTTGTGCAGGGATATCTCGGTGTGAAGGACGGAAGAGCACTCATCCGCCAGGTTGCCTATTTCAACTAAAGCCGCCTTCGTTAGCTTTTCCAGGATAGCGGCTAACTGCATCCGAAAACTTCGGTTTGTGGTGTCGCACATCATCTCGACAGATTGGCTCAGTATTTCAGAATAATTGGCAAGATTCCCAATGTAGCAACGCTGCCCCTTGATCAAATCTGTGGTATAGCTGTGCCGCTAGGGATTGTGGGAAAATGGTGTGTTTGCGTAACTTACCAACGTTTACAATGAGCACCTGAAGGCAGCACAGTACAAATATGAAACGCGATTTTTACGGGGATTTACTGCAAACCAGTCAATCTTAACGCTGGGTGGTGGTGAGCACACTGAGGAGCAGCTCGCAATTAAACTTCTTACTGTCACAAAATCAGCATAAAACCTATAAATAAAGGCTAGTATCAGTTATCCCTGCCCTCCAGTGGTCATAATTGCGAACTACAACATAATATTATGGTGAATAATTTTTTTACTTGTTTTAATTTAAAAAAAAAAATTTTTGTTTAGTTATGGTGTTCCTAGAGGCGGATCTTACCATTAACTTACGAATACTTTTTTTATAATTAATCATATTATAAAAATCCCTACGCTAAGTCAGAATGCCTGATTAATGAGAAACTACTGTCTCAGTCCCCACCACTAATTCACTGTTCCATGCCCGAATCTCAGATAGTGATTCAGCTGGAAAGGTCGAGTGACAAACTACAATAAAACGACATTTTCAACTGGATCATCAGTTAAATACTCGCAAGAAATACTTGAAACTGTTAGACTACTCATACTGGAGTGCACTGTATTATCACTGAAGTACGTTATATTAAAAGGCGTCTCCAATGGTTTGGACTCCTCATTTATGTAAACAGGGAGGCCAAAGCATGAGAATCACCTCTTAATATAATGCAGTCCAGTAAGACTACTGTGAACTCAATAATAAACATATAGTAGAATTATATTCTTTTGACAGTTTGAACTTAAATACTTATAGAAATTATAACCTTATAAAAGTAGAATTCTTCTACTGCTGTGTTGGATTACCTAATGAAGTGGCCATTGAGTGCATAAGATCATGAGAATGATGCAAGAGTTTGTTCTGCAGGTCACAAGTCTCAAGTGTTCATGTACCAGTGACACAAACCAAGAAAGTTCTTAAGTTTGAGGTCAAGGCTTTGTGCTAAAAAAAAATGAATGAATGAATTATTACTCCTTTTTCACATTTCTAATACTAATCACTCCAGAGCAGTTTAATTGGAGTATTGGCTCAATGGCATTTAATGAATTTACAGTAATTAATGAGATGAGATGTTGTTCACCCCCTTTCTAGTCTTCAGGTTACTGCAACTTGGGCTGCTTGTTATGACGTATTTAGTGTTGACAGCTATCAATAAATTGTTTATTTTTGGTCGGACATTAGAAAATTAGTCATAAAACATATGCAGCAGAGAACACATATCTTGACTTTTATCTATACAGAGCAGGTGTTGCACAAATATCTGCCACACGAAATGATCAAATCTTTATTATGAACAGAACGCTTCAGTCTTCATGGCTAGAGAAATTGCATTTGGCTGGTTGGTGCTTTAAGAGGCTCCATTTACAAATGTCCCACTAAATGTAGATGTACTAGATTCACTACCATACAAACTCAAACTAGGATCTAGGTGTACTGCCAGGTGTTTTTTTAAATTACAGTTTTTTGTAAAACCTTTGCCACATTTAATACAAATAAAAGGCCTTTCTCCGGTGTGTGTACGCTGATGCATATCGAGAGTGCATTTCTGAATAAAGCCCTTCCCACAAATTGGACAGCGGTACGGCTTTTCCCCAGTGTGTGTGCGTTGGTGCGTATACAGATGCCCTTTCTGTGCATATCTCTTTCCACACAGTGTGCACCTGAACGGTTTCTCTCCTGTGTGACTTCTCTGGTGTATTTCAAGCTGACTAAAACATCTAAAGCTCTTTCCACACTGCAAGCAGCCAAACCTCTTTGCAGCTGAGTTTCTAAAATTGTGAAGTTTCATGTTCCTTAACACACTTAGGCTTTGCGAGGCAATGTTTTGAGCTAAGCTTTTCCCAGCCTCTAGGGTTGTGTGTTCAGGTGTAAGCTGTGGGTCCCATTGTGTTTCTCTCCTTCCAGGCCCAGCAGCAGATGACTGGGTGCCCAGGCTCACAAAGCTGTCAGTGAACATGGGCTGTTGACGTTCTGCGACGGGTTTGGGGTGCTGTTTCACAGCTGGACTCTCCTCTGTGTCTGTGCCCATTTCTGTTCCTGTTGACAGAAAATAACATGTTCAAGTTTGAAATATGATTGAGCATGATGGCCACGGCAGACAACTTCTTTATAGAACAAATACTGCTGGAGTTTTAAAACATTACTTCTAAAACGTGTTTTATTAGGATTGATTTTAGATTACACTCTTTTGACTGAAAAGGTCTTAAAGTTCACTCGTGGGTGCTCAAGGTCCATTTTATGACATCACAAAAAGTGCTCAGTGACGCTTTGCACATATTACTCACTCTTTTCACTTGTCCTATCCTCTCCGTGGCCTCTGTTGTCCACCTCAGACAATTCTTCCTTCACCATTATAAGTTCAGGCTGCTCCTTTGGTGGGTTTTTAAGCTGATGACAAAACAGAACATGAACATTATCTCATGAAAATAAATGACACAGGCAATGTGGCTTAACATCAGTGCAGCCTTACTTCTGTTGCAGCTCGCTCTTCATCTGGCAAACTGTTCATCTCAGTGGAGGAACTTATGCTTTCCCATGAATTCTCACTGTGATCCAATAAACTCAGATTAATACATCAGGCAGCAGGGTGGAGCTGGCAGTAAAGGTCATGATGGAGATAAGCACACACCTACAGGCCAGACACAGAAATCTCCAAGCCTACCTTTTAATGGCAACTCTTGTCCTGTCAGGCTCCACTATTCCGTTTTCTGAAGCGTCTGCTGCCACTGAGCATATTGCTCCTGCTGCATCCTGTCTGCCACCCTGTGCGATGTAAAGCAATTTCTCCATCAACTGCAGTTTCTCTGTGAGCGAGGCGATTTCATTCCGCCCTCGAGTTATCTCTATTTTCAGCATCTTCGACTCGATCTCCACCAGTTTGCTTATTTCCATCACAGCTGTTTTGGATAACGCGTCCATGATGGAGACAAGCTGTGTCTGGAAAGAGAAGACAGACGACATGCTTTTTGATTTTATGTGACACACGAGATACGCACGGACGACTTGTTGCAATCAGAAGCACTTAATGTTCCCCGTAAAATGTAGTTACAGTACAATACACGAGAAAAGCTACGTATGCGTCTCCTCAAAACTCAAGTGGTTGGAATGGATACAGTGTTTCCATCTGCCGGGTGGGAGGAAGCATAGCAATCACAGATGAAACTACAATATTAATGTGTTGATCACATGTTTATATGTTGGCTTCAAGCATGAAGATGTGTTATGTGAGATCCCGCTTGAATCGTCTGACGCGTTTTATTGATTCTCTGTTTTTTGCCTTGTTAGCTGACTTTTTATGCGACTGTATCTACTTAGTGGGGAACTCCAGTAACAACAATGCAGTGCGGCCGAAACACAGAACCGTATTGGTGAGTGAAACCGCGCTTCAGGAAGTACTAGTGCACCGAATTACTTTTGCCGACTGAAAATCCTCCACATGATAACTTACATTTGAGCTTAACATCACGAAAGAAAACTTGTTTGTTTTTCGGGTATGTGTAGTATTAGTGCCCAGATCTGGTTTGTTTAAATGTCAAAAAAATTGTATCGCGTTTCCCTCATATGTCTGATAGTTGTGTGTAGTAGCTCTTTCTCCTATCCTAATAGAGTAGGCTATTAAGTAAATACCGTATTTAAAATAGAGCTTTAACATCAGCACAACAACAACAGCACACAGAGTTTATGTTTATTTTGAAAAGTGCAAAGTATTTAGAGATATGTCATGATGACTTGCAAAAATGTGTTTTGTAATTGACTTCCTTATATGTTGCTCAAACACAGCTTTCCTCGCTCTTCTAAATCAAATAGTTCTCTCATGGCTACCAGAAGAGTTGTGGTCTTCCCCTCCTCTGCAGAGCTTGGTCCAGTGCTGGCCAAGCTGGTGGCATCTCGGGCTGAGAAGGCCATCAGCTCTCATGGCAGGTTTACCTTGGGGCTCTCAGGAGGAAGCCTCGTGTCCATGCTCAGCAAAGAGCTGCCGGCTCTGCCAGACCTGGACTGCAGCAAGTGGGTGGTTGGATTCTGTGATGAGCGACTGGTTTCCTTTGATGATCCTGAAAGCACATATGGGCTGTACAGGGTATGTGTTCAGAAGCATTTGTTCATTTGGTTGCATTCACCTTTTTGTTCTATTCTATTTCATTGGAGTAAAGTTTAATTCTGTCTCTTGTAGAATCGGTTGTTTTCTAAAATCAACATCCCAGACAGTGGAATCTTAACCATCAACTCCTCGCTTCCAGTGGACGAGTGTGCTGAAGATTATACTCGCAAACTAAAAGAGGTGCAGACATTTGTTGTGTGATTAGTTCTAGTTTTAAAGTCACATAGGTATAGTCTTTTAGTCTTTAATATTTAGCAGATCTTTTAAAGCCCTTTTTGCTACTTTGAAAAACACACAGGCCTTCCCACATGATGAGTTCCCCGTGTTTGACTTGTTGCTGCTGGGTATGGGGCCTGATGGACACACCTGTTCCCTCTTCCCAGACCACCCTCTCCTGGAGGTGAGGACCCTACTTCAGTGTATCTGTTAAACATACAGGCAGATATGAAATGTCTTTAGTTTAGAAAAATACTCTTGGTGTGACTCTCCACTCTAGATGTCTGATACTATACATGATTCCAATGATTTAGGATTAGAGCGTAATTTGGAATACATTTTCATATTTAATTAAAAAGGCCATGTGTTTTGTATTTGGCACACACTTTTATGACACTAAAAACACCAGCTCAGCGTCATGTTCAACAATGACTGCATTTACATGCACCTAAGGAAGCAGGTTACTCATAGAAACCAGGTTTCGGGAAGGAAGTTTACTTGCAACTGGTTACTGGAAATCTGCGTACATTCGCAGCAGAGGCGTAATCTGTTTTTTCCCTCTACCTGGGGCTTGTTTTGGAAGCATGGTTCATATATTTTAACTGTATTGAAACTGAAACCAAAGAGACTGCTTCCTGACTTTTTCCTGACTGATAGTGTTGTGAGAGTAACATGCAGACAGACACAAGGCTTCTTTTCATAGCGCATATTGTCTAAATAAAAAATACAGTGAAAAGTAAGTTATTTAGACATCTACTTGGCACTTTATGTTAGTGCAATTTGGTTTTGGGGTGGACCTGATTTTATCCAGCCACTCCTTATTTCTGAAAGTAGCAGCATGGCAAGTGTCTCCAGTCTTGTCCTGCAGTTGAACTCTTGTGAAAAGATGATTAGAAACCTGGGTATGTGTATATGTGGTACATAATTTGGAATTCTCAGTGAGAAATCTACCTGGGAAAATTGAGTTTCTCCCATACCCCCAATTATGGAAAGGTTTCTTATTTACATCACAGTGAAGAAATCCTATTAAGAAAGCCAATCTTGTAATCTGGGGTGCATGTAAAAGCATTGCACGTTACTCTAGTAACTCTAAATTATTATATTGCTGGGTTTAGGGCTTTCAGCAAATGTTTCTGTACATATTACATTTCTTACAAGTTCACACACCCAAATCCACAGATTTTTTTTCAGGTTTACATGTCAGCATGGGAGAAGAGGGGTACTTTTCCAAGACTATAGGTCATGGAAGAGGTCTATATAGGCTACATAGACTTATAGAGGTCTCTAAATATAGACCCTGTCTATATTTATAGGTCTTGATAGGCATAACTTGAACCTTGTGATCTTAACTGTCCCTTTTCTATGAGAAATGTTACAGTATAGTCTTTGGTTGTGGTGTATATACTGAAATCATTTTGACATCTGGATCCATTACATATGATAGATGATTGCCTTTTTGTCTACCACATATTCAGGAAGAGAAGAAAATTGTGGCCCCCATCAGTGACTCTCCCAAACCACCGCCACAACGTGTAACTATGACTTTTCCAGTGGTGAACTCTGCACGCTGCGTGGCTTTTGTATCAACAGGAGGAAGCAAAGCAGCCGTTTTGAAGGTACCATATAGGATAGTTACAGCCGTTTATACATACAGATATCGGGTTCTTAAAATCTCCATAGTTCAAGTTAAAATAGGCATTGTAAGATACATTTTAAGATTAAGCAGTTATGGCTGATGGATGGCTTGGACAAATACAAAACCCTATTGGGATTGAAAATATACCAACAAAAGTGTAAATTAAATGAACATAATTGCATGCTGACAAAAATCTAAATCCCGAGATTAGCTGTTTTATAACCTACCATAGTTAGTACTACTGAGTTGTACAAAATTGCTGTTGCATTGTAACATGGCTATTTTCTTGCAGGAAGTGCTAGAGGGTAGAGAAGGTCCAGCATTCCCAGCAGCCCGTGTTGTCCCAACCAGTGGCGAGCTGTTCTGGCTTGTTGATGACCCTGCAGCTGCCTCTTTAACTATCCAGGTAGAGAGGCTAGGCTCAGGGGACAAACTGTAGAGCTTTTTATCTGGCAAATGCCGGCATGTAGTCAACATTGGTGTGAAAACCTGATTAAAGAAACTGGAAAACAGTGCTGAACATTCCTACCTTCATATGAAAGTGTCACTGATTTGCAAAGGTGAGGAAATGGAGAAAAACAAAGAACTGTTTAAAGTTGAAGACACTACTGTACTTTCCAAGATATTGCACTTATTGGGAGAGAGAGAGAGAGCTTTATTAAAGAAACATATAAAGTCCCCGTCCATAATATGTTTTGCATACAGTTAAATGTTTGTCTTTTACTTTACAGAATATTGTAGATTTTTACCATAATAAACTGTATGAATGGTTAGTCAAAGCACATTTTCTCAGTGTTTTAAAACATGTCTGGAAGGGGAATACATAATCATTCCAATGTAAGTCCAAGTCAATCACACTTCTGGGATATCAACCTATCCAGATAGGAAGCAACACTGATTGAGAATCAATTTCACCTGCTGTTGTGCAAATGGAACAGACAACAGGTGGATATTAGAGGCAATTAGTAAGACAAACCCTGTAAAGGAATGCTTTTGCAGATGGTAACCACAGACCATTTCCCTGTCCTCATCCTTCTGGCTGATTTTTGTTTCACTTTTGTATTTTGCTAGTGCCCTCACCACTAGAAGTAGCATGAGGTGGTGTCTGCAACCCACAGAAGTTACTCAGGTAGCATGACCAGTTTGGTGCTGGGTCAGTAATGGTCTGGGGAGGCATTTCCTTGAGGAGTCGCACAGACCTCTGTGTGCTAGCCAGAGGTGCCCTGACTGCCTTTAGGTACTGGGGTGAGATCCTCACAGCCATTGTAAAACCATATGCTGGTGCAGTGGACCCTGGGTTCCTTATGATGCATGACAATGCTAGGCCTCCAGGAGTTGACTGATGCCCTGATCCAGGTCTGGAAGAAGATCCATCAGGAGAACATCCGTCGTCTCATCAGGAGCATGCCCAGACGTTGTAGGGAGTGCATAGGGAGGCATGTGGAAGCCACACACAGTACTAAGCCTTATTTTGAATTGTCTTAAGGAATTTCTGCAGAAGTTGGTTCAACCTGTGATCTGACTTTTCCACTTTTATTTTGAGTATGATTCTGAATCCAGACCTCCCTGGGATAATGATTTTGATTTCCATTGATGATGTTCTCAACACATTCCACTATGTAAAGGATAAAGATTTTTTCCTTCGTCGAAATCTTGGATGTGTTGTTTAAGTGTTCCCTTTTTTAAATTTTTTTTTTAGCAGTATAGTTTCTCAGCTCTCAGCTGCCTCTATACTCTTTGTAAAATGTATAATACAGTGTCATTGACGCAAAAAACACAAATGTAATGGCTGCATGTTACAACCATCAGTAACACTAATATCCATCAGAATGTTTAAATCGTTATGATAATAAAACGATAACCTTCCATCTGCGATGACTGTATATAGGCTACATGTTCACCATCCCCTTTAAGACCACAGCATCCGCCCCTTTAATCAACTTCGTACTGTTGTCACATCAGGAGCTGTTGCACAGATTTTGCAACAGCTAAATACTGTGCGCTGTGGCGACCGCGCATAGTAAAGGGACAACTTTTAATTAGTACTGTCTCAGTACGAGCCACAGCCACAATCCACTTAGCCTTGTTCTTTTTTATACTTCTGTATTTATTGTCGCAATGCACGGGTTTGCCTGCTTCCCCAGCGCCCTGCTTCTCTTGCTCCTGTCCTGCTGCAGTCCTGCCCGGGGATATTTTGCAGAGGAGCGCTGGAGCCCCGAGTCTCCGCTCCTCGCTCCCCGGGTTCTTGTCTCCCTGATCTGCAGGAACTCCGAACACTCTTTGCCTTATTTCCTCGGTACTATTGAGCGCCTCAACTATCCCAAGGAACGTATGGCTCTGTGGTAAGTTGTTAGTGGAAAATATTGTCAAAAGCTAGTTAGCAGCAAATAAGTACAGTTTACGTCGCAGTTAAAAAAACAAAAATGCGCGTTTTGCTCAAGTTTTCTTCCTGAAATAACTGTTGCATAAAACCGCTATTTAGACTTCACGGCCAAGATTTAAAACATGTTGAAAGTTACAGAGTGACAGGGGGGTGGAGGCGATAACTAAGTAGCACGGTTGTGTTGCACAGGGTACACTCCAAGTTAATATGTCCCACACATCTCAACAAGCAGGACAATAACTCTGAGTCGAGGCGACAGAGTGACAACATATACAAGTAGTCCTTGCACAGAGATGAGCACATCTCCTTACTGATCGTCACTGTAGCCATGCATTGATCTGTGTACGTGGAGGGGAGGGGTCAGGAATGATTTGGCCGTGGGGGGAGGCGTATAATTTTACATCAGTGGAATATTGTTTTGTCTGCACTGCTAATACACACAGACACCCTCAGGCTACTTCTAGTTTTTACCTGCCCCAACCCATATCACCTGCTGGCTTCTGTCTAGTAAGTTGAGTGATTGATTGACAGAACAGTGTTAGTGGCAACATTTTATAGACATGATATCTCATGGTGTCAAACTTTAGCCCTACAGTGTTGGCTTTACTCTAGGGGATTATAGAGCATGAAGTCAAGGGAAAAAACATAAATTGCCACCACTAAGAATAACAAGAAACTAATTACTAAGTGAACTACATTCTGTTTAGACCTATTAAGGTCATTTTGTGTGATTCATGTTAATTCTTTATAACTGAGCATGAAAAATATGCCACAAGACAATTTTCTTGTTTAGCTTTTTCATGGCATCCTTCAGTGATTATGGGAATTAAAACCTGGTAGTTGTAAGCAGTATTATGACTCACTATACATGTGTTTTTATACATGTTTTCCAGCCTCCACACAATCATATTTGCCATTTGTGTTAACTTTCTAATGCAATTATCAAGTGGTTGTAAAAAAAAAAAAAAAGTGATTATGGACCATTTAAAACATATCCGACAGCCCACCCATGATTATCCTCTGAGCGATAAGCAATTACCATGACTGCCTGGAGCGCTCAAAGAGCCATGTCCATGACCTATCAACTTGATGAGGTAGTTTCACTATAGATAGTGGCTTTATGTTGGTAAAATTGTACTTAATTTTTTTTGCTTTTTTTGTTCTTTTGGTCATAAAACTCTTCTGTAAATATTTTTGAGTAAAGCACAGTTTGTTTTGATATGGTACCCAAACATACATCAACCTACATCTGTGAAATGCAAACAACTGCATGGTGTTATAAACATTACATGATATTTTTTGTTGAAGTTGCTTGCTGCCAGTGAGCAGCTCCACAATCCGAATTTTCATTTAAATCGGTCTTGTCTGCTATTAGTACTGCATTTTTGCTCCACTACAGCATTGATAGACCACAGTTAAATACCACTTGTACAAAGTACCAGATGAACATGGTTCAGAATTGTGTTTTTGACAAATATTTATTCGACCTGAACATGAAATGGATAGTCACTGTTATTCAGAGATGAAGGATTTGGAAAGATGGACAGCAGCAGTGAGATAAGGCACAATTTCGTAAGAAGCTGCAGTGTTCTCAGAAATTCGTGGGAAATCTGTCAGGAGAACTGAGCTTGGCTGCCATCCACATGAGCAAAATACAAACTCAGCTGGCTTTAATGCAGCTGTGTTTTTTTTTTCTGCAGAATACACTGATACACTGAAAAAGGCTTTAAAACTTTTTATAATACAGCTTCTTCAATATTGCACTACTTAGAATGTGATAAACTACCCTATTATAGTCAGATATACGTATGTACAGTGACCTTGTTCTGTGATGTTGGTATCACTAACACTTGTGTTACTTCCCACAGCTGTAGACAATGAGCTTACAAAAAGTGAACACAGGACTATTTGTGTTATTTGAGTCATGGTATCGTCTGTCACCTTTTGCTTGAATCCAGACACTAGTGCTACATTCAATTACTTTTCTACTTGGTCTCAGTTGTTGAATAATTTCAACCCATCTAGTATTGAGCGCAGTTTGTTCTAATTAGTTACATTTTGCTATACAGGGTAGCAACTGATCATAACGAGGACAACACCACCGCCATTCTGCGTGACTGGCTTGTCAAGGTGCAGAATCAGTACCATTATGTCGGGTGGAGGCCAAAAGAGGAACCCAGGTTGGTAATTTTCTGGTCAAGCTTTGTGTTGTTGGAAAGGTTTACAAAGCCAATATAATGCCTGCTAAGTATCTATATATTTTTTACAGCCGTTATGCAGAAGAAGATGGTCCGAAGCACTGGCCAGATGTTCGTTATGAGCATGTTATGAAGCTTCGGCAAGTAGCACTGGAGTCAGCTCGTGAGATGTGGGCAGACTACTTTATGGTAGGTCAATGAAACCACTCTTTACAGGCACAAATGAAAGCACAGGAACACTAAAATCCTTTCCCTTTTAAGCACTGAGCTGGTGCTTCTACTAAGACTATCTTTATTCTGTTCAATAATAGGAGCAGAAGGATAAGTACAGAGTAAAGCATAACTGGAATTGTAATTTAAGCACAAGGAAGGGTATTGAAAATGGTCCCAGTTACATTTTTATGTTTCTTATGGGTAAACTTGTATCTGGTCTAGTTCATCTGGATCCTTACACTCACACAAAGCTTGACTGAACATAAACCATATTTTAAAATGCTGTTCTGTGTCCGTTTCTATTTGTATTCCTCAGCCTGGCCCACATTGTCTAGCTTCAGTGGGGTATAATTTTTGTGCAGAGCATATCCAGAATTACAACCATTTTGTGCTACAAATTTTAGGCAACTGAAATGGAAATGAATTGTCTACTATCTCAGTTTTAGTGCCCTATTTAACCTTTAACATAACCTGTACTGAATGTGTCTGAGTAGGTTCATGGTGCGCTGCACAGTGTATGCACTTCTTTGACTATTTCACAAACATATTTTACAGTTTATCTTCTCTTATTTGTGAAGGTGGTGGACTGTGATAACCTTCTCACCAATCCCAATGTGCTCTGGAAGCTCATGAAAGAGAACAAGACCATTATTGCACCAATGCTTGAATCCCGCGCAGCCTATTCAAACTTTTGGTGTGGAATGACCTCACAGGTACTGTGCTGATGACTGTCCAAGAGTTTACCTGCTTTAATGAATGTGGTCAGATCCCCTCTGAAGTTAAATGATCACATCTGTTCCTTCAGGGTTACTATAAGCGCACCCCTGCATATATACCCATGAGAAAGCAGTTGCGAAAGGGATGTTTTGCAGTACCCATGGTTCACTCCACCTTCCTGATAGATCTCAGAAAAGAGGCATCCAGGCAGCTGGCCTTTCACCCGCCACACCCAGAATACAGCTGGGCTTTTGACGACATCATTGTGTTTGCCTTCTCTGCTCGGATGGCAGGTATAATACATTTCAGTGCTTAAATCAAACCTAACACGCTGAAAGGTTTAACTTCAGATTAATAAAGTGTTTCCGTACATTGTTTCCTACAGATGTCCAAATGTTTGTATGCAACAAAGAGACCTATGGTTACTTACCTGTGCCACTGCGATCCCACAATACTCTGCAAGACGAAGGTGATAGCTTCTTGCACTCCCTGCTGGAGGTTAATGGTGAGTAGCTATATAAAGACTGAGGGCTTTACTTTCGGATCAAAATCCCCTTTTCCATAACTTTCTCTATATTCTAATTTCTGCTGCTTCACCTATTGATACATTATAGCATGGGTTCCTATATGTCATTTACACCATTTCTGCACCCATCTTCCCTCTCAATGTGTAGTGCGAAATTCACCAGTGATGCCTTCCAAATACATACGTGTTCCTAGAAAACAACCTGACAAAATGGGCTTTGATGAGGTGAGTAGCGAGTGATGTGAAGATGGAGTCTGCAAAAATGGCCTTCTGTGCACTTCTGTGCTGAATGCCTCTCCCTGCTTTTACAAATCTGAAATTACACAGGCTAATTGCAGACCATGTGTTGACCTATGTTCAGGTGTTCATAATAAACCTAGAGAGGAGAACTGACCGACGAGAACGTATGCTGAGAGCACTCTATGAGCAAGAAATTGCTTGTAAGATAGTTGCAGCTGTAGATGGAAAGTAAGTTCATTCTGTTTAATAAATGCTATGCATGTATTCAGTACTTGGTAATAAATTTTCACGTTTACCAAATCACGTTTGGTATTCTCTCTCTCTATTTCAGAGCAATGAATGTCAGTGAAATTTATGCAATGGGCATCCATATGCTCCCTGGATACAGTGACCCCTATCACGGTCGCCCACTTACAAAAGGAGAGCTGGGCTGTTTCCTTTCACACTATAATGTCTGGAAAGAGGTCAGTCCCAAAAGCTAAGCATTTCAACATCTGTGAACCACTTATGTCTCATTTATTGATTAAATCTGTGTATGGCTTTAGGTTGTGGAGCGAGGCTTGCACACCTCCCTAGTGATTGAAGATGACCTGCGTTTTGAGGTGTTCTTTAAACGTCGCTTGATGAACTTAATGAGAGAAGTGGAGGATGCAGGACTGGACTGGGATCTCATGTGAGTTCATGCTTCCTTGCTCGTCTGTAATTTGACCTTGATTCTTATAGTAACTGAGTCTCACTTGTTTGCTTGTATTTCTTTCTTCCAGTTATATTGGCCGAAAGAGAATGCAAGTGGATCACCCAGAGAAAGCAGTGCCTAATGTACACAACTTAGTAGAAGCAGACTATTCATATTGGACACTAGGTTACATGATATCATTACAAGGTGCCAATAAACTTTTGAAAGCAGAGCCACTAAAGAAGATTTTGCCAGTGGATGAGTTTCTTCCTATTATGTTCAATAAACACCCAGTGTAAGTGTTTGTACTCTGACTAGTACTAGTACAGAAACATAACTCATACAGTACCTTTTTTCTTGACATTACACTCTCCTCCACAGGTCTGACTATATGGAACAGTTTGAAACCAGGGACCTGAAGGCATTTTCCGCAGAGCCTCTTCTAGTGTATCCAACACACTACACAGGTGATCAAGGCTACATCAGCGACACTGAAACCTCCACTGTTTGGGACAATGACAAAGTCCGTACAGACTGGGACAGAGCACGCTCAGGAAAAACACGAGAGCAGGCTGAGATTAGCACTGAGGCCCAGAACTCAGATGTGCTCCAGTCTCCTTTGGATAGTACAGCACGGGATGAGCTATAAAAGGAAATGAATGACAGCCTTGGGAAAAAAAATGCGTCACAGTAGGCATGTGACATCAGATTTTGTAGTAAGTTAGACAGGGAGCAGATGCATTTTGTTGTTTTCTGTCATGGATGTCTGTTTAAAGTTTGCTTTAAACAGACATCTGCTTGAGAAAGGCACTAGACTTGCCATTATGGATGGCATTTGCAGTACCCAGTGGCTTTCTGTCATACAGAAATGAACATGTATATTAGCAAAGAATGCAATTGGACTGTTACGTGTCAGTCATTGGGCAGTTAATGTTTGTCCAAACTGGGCATTGCACTGTGAAATACTTCTTTAATTGAATTGAATTAGGCTACCTGCTCACAGTGTACGCCACTGAGATTTATCACATTCAACACATTATTTGTTGTTTTTGCAAAAAACACCTGCATGTCTTTTATTTTTATATTTAGCATTTTCTCTATTTAAACCGTCACATTGTTTTGAAAAATCATTAGTCAACATTTTAGATTTAGAGTTTTACAAAATCAAAACACACACAATTGCTGTCCCCTCAGAACCATAGGCCTTCAGAATACTAGAGAGTATATGCCAGTTTAAGTAGTTATTCCTCTGCCACTTTTGGATTTTCTACTGTTGCCATAGTTATAGATGAGCAAGTCACTGTACAAGCCTCAAACTTGGAACATGGTTATATGTGCTCTTTAAGATGCCTTACAAGCAACCCATTCAACCACATATCCAAACGCACACACACGTCGGAGTTTAAGCATTATGTCTGAACAAGACTTAACAAAAGACTTCTGCAAAAGAGAAAACTCAAAGTTTGTTATTTTTCAAAGTTTATCTTGTTGTTATGTTTATTCTGTGATATGGTTTCTATTTCACATGGCTACACTCTCTCTTGATTTGATTTCTGCACAGTATGGTTGTTCACCCTCACAATTTTTGCACAGATGTCAGTGGTGCTTTTTGACATCAAAAATAAAATGTCTTTGTTTTAAAAAGTTTAAATTGTAATTACTTTAATAGAATACATATTATAATGATGTAACCTTGTGTTCTAGCCAGTACCAAGATAAAAGATCGACCCTAAGTAATTCACTTAACGTAACTCAATGATTTAGACTGGTTTGACTGAAAATTTAGTGCATTATTGTGGCTGTGCTTAAGTATTGTGTGTGGTTGTAATTGTTTAACTATTAAGACATAATTTATACCTTATGGGTACTGTGAACTGCTTCTGCCTCCCAAAACCACAGTACACTGTGTATTACTTTTCTACGCTGGTAAGTACTTGTATCACCATGGGTACACTAGCCACTGACAAGCATGGAGCACGTAGCTTTATCTTGGTCATCCTCAAGGTGTCATCAGTTTACTGACACTCTGTTTCAACTGTTAACTGAGAGCTATTGAATACAGCCACTTGGAGGACATTTTGTGAAATGTTTGGTCTTAAACAAATAATGAAACAATTAAAGCTCATCTGGGGTCCAGTTAAACATAATCATGGTCTCATGAGGCTCAAATGAAGCCAACTAGGGTATCACAGTAGGTCACCTCAGTAATTTTAGCAAAGTATGCATTCTGATGTTGATCAGTATCTGCCATCTTGTTACATCAGTACCTGCCAACGTCACAGTAAAATATTACAATACATACACACATACTGTCTAAACTTAACATTTTGTTAAATGGTGGTCAGAAATCTTCCTTCCTGAGACAACTTGATCTAAATACAGTTGCACCTTCACACTATTTATGGTGTGATAGTGTAGGTGGGGCCTACAGTCACTGCAAAATACACTTCCTCTTCCTATGGTGGTGAAAACATTGGCCAACCTCCACTTTACCAGAGGAAGATAATCTTGAGAGCACAAACGGCAGCAGTTTCAGAGCTGCATGCTAATATTTTACGTAAGTGTGTCGGTGTATGTACACACTGCACTGCAGATTTCCTGCCATCTTAACTATACTGTTCTTTATTCTGTATTGTTGTAGTGTGACCCGAAGGGCAGATGATGAATAAGTGGAGTTGGTAGGGTCTTTCTACTGTTGTGATAGTGTAGAAATGGACGGAGAACAAATGCCAAATAAGGATTCCTCTCAAACCACAGGTGAGAAGAGAAAATGTGATGTTTTATGAAAATTATATGGAAAGTGTGGCTTTTCATATTAACTGATTGAAATTTTGAAAATCGCTGTAGTGTCATTATGACACAGGTATTGCATGTGGTTACATGCATGTGTTGTGGACACAGAGTGACTGAAGATTTTTTGCTAAATGTTTCTGTCAGGATGATAGTGGTGTTGTGTAGCACCCTCCTAGTCAAGTGTATGATGAACTTCCTGAACTGTTTCTCAGTTTTGACACATTCTTGTTCTGTCTTTTATTAAATCGCTTCTGCCATTTTATTTAACAGGATAAGCCTTAACTTTTAACCTTTAACCTTAACAAAAAAGCTAAGGATGGAATAGTAACTTTAAGATATTGTTGAGATTGGTGTGATGGTTTGTAAAACAAATACATAGAAGATTTTGGATTATGCTAAAAAGTTTCTGAGAATATAAAGTACATAAAAAGATAGAAGGTACTGTATGCAGTACATAAAATCATTAAGGCTTTGTCTCTGGTTAAGTGGAATTAGATTCTCTGTACCTTTTTTCATCTCACTTACTCATTCTTTTACTGAGACATTGCTAGTGTGAAAAAACAAGGACTGTGTGTTCATTATGGGACGTGACATAAATTGCAAGCAGGATGTGGTTAACCAAAATGGAGATGTCTGTAAGAGAGAGAGAGATTGCTTTTTCTCATTTGCTGCATCTGTTGTAAATCATCAGTTTTTAACCTTTTGGTATGTCCCATTGAGTAAGTGAGTGAGCTGAGGTATTGTTATCAGAAGGTACCACATCTTTCCTCATTATATTTTAGTTCACACTCAGTAACAGAGCTATTTGTTTCTCAGAAATGTAAAGGAAATGCATTTGGATGATGTATTTTGTTGAGCGGTTAATAAGTAGTGCAGAGAAACAATTCTATTTTAAAAAACCACATCACCAACAAGTTAAGTGACCACCAGAAAGATTACCACTAGGTTATAGCTTCATGACTGCTACCCACTGTTATATTTGTTTGTCAAGTTTGAAAAAACACATGTTATTATAAACCGCAGTCTGTTTCTATTATGCAGAAATGAATGTTTGATTTCTCCACAACAGCTTTTATATAAAAATGGGTTTAGCTTTAAACTTTACACACTTCAGTTTACGGAAATATGATATCTGTGTTGTGATGAGATGATGTTGGTGGTGAGGATCACATTTTACATCTTCTGTTACAAACAGTTCATAATAAGACATGTTATTTTATCTATGTTAGCACTTCCACTTCTCATTTCAGATGTGAAGAAGGGGCCCTATAAATCAGAAACCAAGAGATACAGTGAGATCTTCAGAGATTTTGATAATCTTGATTTATCTTTTTCGTAAGTATTATACATTTATTAACGGTGCTACTACGTGTTCTTCTTTCATCACTTTGCTGGTTGTTTTACTTTCAGAACACTGATGTAAAATACAATGACTAGTGAGTCATCATCCAAAGATAGAATATTGGAAGTGTTGACATTTGAGAACTGTTCAAATTTTAGCCAACAGCATTTTCTCCCAGTACACAATAATGCGATAAGAGCAAGTCATCAGTGCAGTATCAATGAGGGCGTGTGTGGGAATTTGTGTACACGGCACTAGGAACTTGCACATCTATGAAGGACCATTACTGCCAAATGATATGCATGCCATCTATATTTCTGCCTCCATATCTCTAGTAAAAGAGTCCATGTGCTAAACAGGCCTACCTGCACTTCAGACTGATCACCCACTGAACAACATTTGGAGCACAATGAAGTGAAAAATGTCATATGGCATTTCTCATACACAGTGGCAATTCAAAGTGCTTTGCATCTTCATAAAAACAAATTAAATCCTAATCAACTAGAATTAACACAAAATATCAAATGTCAAGAAACCTCAGGAAGAGCTATAGAGGAGAGATTCCTCTTCCAGGATGGACAGAGTGATGCCACATGTACAGAACACAATTTGTCCCAGAAACTAAGACCACATAACATATTATTATACAACACAAAGTGGAACCACATCAGCTGAAAACAAACAACGTCACGAAATTCTGAGCAGCTGAAATCCTACATCAAGCAAGAATGTTAAATAATGTTGCTATCAAATCTGAAGCAATTGGTCTCCTTGGTTCTCCAAGTAGTATTATTAAAGCAAGAGTCTATGTTAAGTAGTGGTAAACTGCCCTTGTCCCAGTGTTGCTGGCATCAAATTCAAGATTTTTAAATATTGCTGTCTGGCTGTGTATACATTCTTTCAGTGTAGGAGAGTACCTGCTAGCAGATACCGACTCACAGTTCATCTCAGATTCCGTGTCTACAGATAACACAGAGTTCATCCAGCAACCTGATGAGTCGGTAAGACTCCATACCTATTTGAATAGTTTTTGTTGTTGTTTTGTTTCATATTTTTGTAAACCACTTAAAGCTTAGTTGTGATTTCTTCTAACAGAGTGAAGATGCATTTCCTGCACAAATATCCTCTGAAACGAATGAAGCAGATGGAAATTCATCAGGTATGATTTGTGTGTCAGAGAAAGAAAAAAGACAGAATGAACGAGTGTATGAGTTGTGTCTGTGCTCTTGTGTGTGTCTGTATATGTATCAATGCAAGGCTTCTTTATACTGTCTTAACATTATGTGAGTCTGTAGAGATTTGTAACTTAAAATCAACCATTCTGCAACTGTGTGATGATGTGCAACAGCCATTATCAGTCTGTGACACTTAATAGAGTATCTCCTTTCATCTTGTTTTCTTGTAATTAACTGTGAGTTGTAATTGCCATCTTGTAACAAGATTAGGATAAAGGTAGAAGATTAAAGCAGGAGACAGCTGCTCTCAGTTTTTATATTAGACACAAGGGAAGACAGTGCCTTCTAAAGACAGACGACGCAGTAAATGTCCATGAGTAAATACAGACTCACAGACAAACCAGGGAGTATCTACAGTGCAATGTGCTCAAATGTCAGTTTCACTCAAACTGAGTACTTCTGTTACATGGAATTACAGTGACAGTGTTTTACGAGGAAAGGGGAGGTAGAAGAACAGAAAGAGCATAACACAGTATCCCTTTTAATATGACTTTTTGATATCACTCTACAAATAATATATTCAGATTATTTATTATAAAAAGAGAATTACATTTTACATTACTAAAATATGTTCTTTGGCAATTTGACTCCATTTGACCCCCTTTGTTGATCGCACACCAGGAGGTAAACCTTACTTGATGCTCCTCCAAAGCCTGTCAGTCCACAATCTGGCCCTGACTAGGATAATCCCCAGTCCAAGTGCAGGCTATAGCAATGCACAGAATCTGCTTTGCAACCGATTTCTGCAAGTACTCAGAGTATTTTCTAAGATGAAATATAGCAGAAAGGCTAAGAGAGGTCAAACGTGGCCAAAGAATAGTCACTCTGGAATTGCAGGTCCTGTCTTATGCCTTTTATGTGAATACAGAGAATAAAATATCACCCTGGTTGGTTTTGTATACCACTCTAACTGGATTTAACGTCCATGTACAATGTACAGAGCAGAACAAAATCTGCATGTCAGAGTGAGGAACTTGAGAGAAAAGTTGTTGCACTGTTTCTGGCAATGTGCACTTGTCCAAACACTTGGAACTACACTGTAGACCGTTAGAAGAAGTGAAAGTTCTTCTGTGCTCTAACCTTTAGCAACAGGAGCAAATTAAGATGTGTTCTTGTAGAGCATATTTGTGATATTTTGCTGCAAAATTGGTGTTGAAACTGGGGCACAAACAGAAAGAGGAAAAAAGAAAGTGGTTTGGAGTGCATTTGAGAGACCACGTGATTGTCATGCCTAAATCACCCACCCTATGTTGGTGTGAGTCACAGAGGAAGAACCAGAGTGGTTGTCATATCAACACTGCCTGGCTGACCACAGTGGAGCTGTGACATGGCAGTCTCTAATACTGGTACTGAGCTTTGTTGGTGACTCTGCTCTCACAGTGCAGATTGTCTCTTTGTAGCTAACTACAATTAAACAGGTGTAAGAGGGAGGGGCCAGCCAAAGAGAGGAAGAGAGGAGAGGAGAAGTTATTTAGCTAAAGCTGTTTGTCTTTGGTCCTGCTCTCTCAAGCCACATCCCCATTTGCGTCAACTGGGACATTTAGGACTAATTTGAGATTTTTGGCAACAACAGTGGACATCCAATGTGCTTTTGATGCAAGTGAGATCCACCAGAAAGCCATGGGACCCTAATTCTGAGGAGTAGCTACTCACCATGAAAGTCACTGCTTTCTGATTTGGATTTGTGATTTTTCTTTTATTGATTGATTATTTGATTGTCTTTGACTTGATGGAGTCTTGGAGCTGGGGGTTGTCACTCCATAGTAGATAGCTGTTTCTATGAGGCTGGAGGCTGTTGGTGTCCTACAGAAGAAACAAACTGTGGGCTGTAGTCCAATGGACACATTGTGATTCCTCGGTGCAGCTCCAAGCATGTGGAGCCTGCAGTGATGCTGATGTACTCCATTTCAGCCCAAGAAGCAGACCTGACCCTCTGTCGCTGTGAGGATGGAGTTGAGACAGCACTGCAGTATGCTAAGATGTGGTGTCGCTATGCCAAAGACCTCCTTGCTTGGATGGAGAAAAGAATCACTTTGGGTAAGTACACATAGATTTAAGTAAATTACATAGTAGTGTCACAGTTATTGTCATTACATACATGCTGTGTCATGTCAATCCATTTGAAAAACTGCACAAACATGGACAACATTCACATTTGCTGTCTCTACATTATAGTGGGTCCAGAACAAACAACTTTTTAAAAATGTATAATGTTTGTATAATGTAAGAATGTGTGACATGGCCACAAGTCAGACACACATTTCAAAAACAACAGTCAACAGGTCTAAGTGGAGCAAGGAAGCTATCAATAAAGGACCAGGCCAGGATGTCCTCTATTGAGCACATCGGTAATAGTAGGGTATCGCCAATGAGTCAAAAGTTATAGATCAAAAACAATTGTCCACTACAGAGGGCATAAATGAATAGGCTGGTTCTCAGGAGGATATATGATGGTAGATTGGTTGTAACTAGCTATAACATGGTGTGTCTGTGTTATTTCTCTCAGCAAGGACATTTGTGGGTTGTACAGTCAATCCATTCTGCTACATACAAGACCCACAGAGAGATAGAAAGGATTAAGGGGAAGATTAGCTGGCTATGGGTAGGAGTAAAAGGAGGCGGGTAGTCTTTGGAGTGTCTAGGTGACAGCTCAACCTGAACAGTTGCATAGTGTTCAGACTGGATTGCAGAGCGTGCAAGTCTAAATATAGAGTGACAGGAGAGTGCCGTAGCTCAGTTCTGTAAGGCAGTGTCAGGCAATAACAACAGATGTGTAATGGGATGTAGCTCAGTCCCATATTACTCTGGATTGCACTCTATAAGAGCAATCTGCTTTTTAAAAAATCAAGAACCAATGTGAGAGAATGTTCAGAATCAGGTTAAGACTTAAACACTGTCAGATTAACTACACAGCATTTCACAGTTCAGGACATGAACTGAAATTAAGTGGCTCTTAATTAAGTTCTTTAGCCTGTTTTTAAGCTAATTTGAACTGATAAAGTTAAAATAAATGAGGTCCTGATGCATTTGACTACCACCTGATCTGCAGGTGGTCTGATGAGCTTTTTGGTAAAGGTCAGGGCCGACTAATACATAGAAGTTACAAATTAGCACAGTAATATTTAGTATTGTGGTTACAGTTAGTGAACTGTTTAATACTGCTTGTCTCGTCCTTGTGTCACGAGGATACTGAAAAACTAAACAAATATTTGTTTGTTTGTTTTTTTTTGACAGAACAAGAATTTGCAAAAAATGTGATTAAAACAGCTGAAGGAGCAAAAGCAAATGTGACACAGCAGGTTTGGCTTTGTCTCTTAGATATGCAAAGAAAACATTGTAATTATTATTATAATATCTGTTACTAAAAATGATTCAGATGAGTTTGTAATATCTGACTTCTCTTTACTATGGAAAAGCTGTCTAAAATTGCTCTCCCATGAATAGGAAATGATGCCACTGCAGTACATCTACACCATGGCACTAGAGCAAGATATCAAGAACAGTGCAGCCTCTAGAAAGACTTCTGAACTGATACAAAGTCGCTGTTACCAAGTATGGAAGTCCACACACACTCAAAAGTTTGGGAATTGAGTGAATATCTGTCTTTTAGTGGCATGTGTGCAGCTGTGACTTTCTGTTTAATCTTATATTTCTGTCCCAAAGGCCTTGGCTGCCAAGAGGAATGAGATTGACAAGTGGCGCAGAGAGTTTAAGGAGCAGTGGGCAAAGCGACAAAGGAGGATGGTAAATAAATTAGGAATCTTGTTTATGACTGAAGTGGAGCTCAGTTTATTGCACTGTCAAAATGAATTTTCACAATTTTCTCAATATTTCTACTGACTGGATGTCTGAACAAGCATCTAAAGCAAAATATGAATTTCTGTGAAATAATGTTTTGTCTGTCATGACCTTGTGGATTCTCATAGAATAGCCAGTACAGTCAAAATGGTGTGTTTTTTTTTAACTTTGTGTCTCACTTGCATGTTTTCAGAATGAAGCAGTGGCAGCTCTAAAAAAGGCTAAGCAGCAATACTTTCAGCGATGTGATGAGCTAGAAAAGGCTAAAGCTATCTCTGCTAAAGCTATGGATGACACAGCTGGACTTAAAACATTAGATAAGAGAAGGAAATCCAAGGATGAAGCCCAAACTAAGGTGAGTTACCCCTTAATGCATTATGTTAATATAATCTATGGAAAAACAGTTGTACGGTTTAGTCTGGATGTCATAATGTCATAATGTGTTTATATACATTTTTATTACAAAGGATATGATTTGAATAGTGGCTCTCAGGTCTTCTCTTTGTCTCCTGAAGGTGACCGAAGCAGAAAGTATATACAGACATTGTGTGGATGATGCCAAGTTCCACCAAGACGAATTAGTAAAAGTTAAAGAGAGAATTATTTCTCATATTCGCAAGCTCATCTGTCAGGGAGATACTGTGCTCAAGGAGGTTGGTATAAATTAAAACTTAATTAAACTGAAATTTAAACCTAAACTTATTTTGAAATACCTTACTGATTCCATGGGGACATTGTAATGGGGACACTGACGATAGCTGCCACATTCAATGTGAAATACTATTTGAAGGTTCAATGTCTTGTCTAAGGGCACTTCCCCACCACTACATACCACAACCACACTATAAAGATGTTTCTTTTAGTCCTAATTCATCGAAACATTTTTTCATAGTAGCAGTCGTTTAAACTTGGTTATGGCACAAATAAAGGATGTGTTAGTAATGTCGTGCTGTTATTTTAGTATCATCTAAGAAGTATCATCTTTGTCATCGTTCTTCAGCTCCCCTTGTGTATAAAGTGACACATTTATGCACATTTGTGATTAGATTAATGTAAACCTTCTCCATCTCCATTTCTGCACAAGTAAATGCATTTGTCTGCTTGAATATAATAATAGAATCTTCATAGATAATTTATTATTTGTAGCATTGTCTTTATAATGAAATAAAACAAAGGATCAGTCATGTTTAACTACATAAAGAACATCATATTCATGATACATTTTGTTATGAGATTAATGCTAAGAGCAATGATGGAAATGTAAAAGGGAAATCAGTTAGAAGAGCAGTGGTCTGGTATTGTTTAATACAATCATCTAAGCGTCTGTTGATGAAATGGCAGGGTAAAATGACTTCTTTGCCTCCACATCACATCTTCTCTCTCCATCAGGCAACGGTCAACATGTTTTACTTCCAGCGGCAGCAGTCGGAGCCTGTTCCTCTTGGCTATCACAACCTGGAAATGACGTGCAGGTCCCTGGAGCCAGGAGAGCCTTACCTACTCTACATCCTTAGCAAGCGTCGCCCCGAGCAACATCTACAAGTCTTCTCCTTCCAGGAGTATATTCCTCATGGCAAAGGGTACAATAAACCAAACACTGTCTTTTACTGCTCTTTGATTTTTACTGGATATATCAAAAGTAAAGGAAACTATTTGAGAATTTTTAAATTAATTTTTTATGATGATTTGTTCGAAAAGAAAGACTTAGATAACTTGGATGTGCTCACCTTTGCTTAATATTTGGTAGAAGTAGTAAGCACCCAACAACCATTCCACTGTCCCAAGGTGTTTTATGTACTTCTAATAACACTCTATTCAAATCAAGTTGTAGTTATATCCTTCAATCCTTTTTTTGATAGACTCAAACACAGAAAAACCAGCAATGCACTCAGCTCTGTACAAGACTCTTTACCAGATGACAGCCCTTTGAGGAGGCCCAGCGATGGCAGTATGGACTCCCCACAATTACATACAATGTGATTATTAATTAATTATTAATTTTCCACCTTAATTTAATTTGTTTCTTTCTTTGTTTCTTGTGTATTTTTGGTTCACTTTAGGGAAAACAGGGTACAGTGACAGTGAAAGTATTGGAGGCAGTTTGGAGTCCTTATCCAGCCCAGGTAAACCCTAACCTGCATTTGTTCTGTTGCTTGTCTTTCACATGAAAACTTTGCAAAGATGAACATTTCTCTTCTAATGTTTCTCTACTCTTTTGGAATGCATAATTAAAGCTTATGGCAGACTGCCTAAAACTGCATCAACTTTGACCGTGTCATCAGATGATCTGGATGAAAAGGATCTAGCATCAGAATTAGGTTTGTTGTTTTTATTATTTATTTTATTGTATCTCATTCACCACCACCATTTAGCTTCATACATCTATCTTCTCCCTCTCAACACAGAGTACACTGATGGTCAGCCACTCAAAGTGCGCACACCATCACGAGCTGCACTGACACACAGACTCAGGAAGATGAAGAGCAAGATGATGAAATGCAAGCAGTGTGACAACTATATTGTTGTCAGTGGAATTGAATGTGAGGAGGTATGAGGCCAGATGGAAAAAGATGTCTATTCTTACAAATTAACCAGAAGGGTTTGGAAATATATAATTAATGTGATCTATGCTAATCCTGTCCCAACTACAGTGTGGACTGGCTTTGCACAGGAAGTGCATGGAGGTGTGTCAGTTGGAGTGTGAGCACAGGAAGGGGACTGTGTTCGGAGTGGACCTCTGTCTCTTACAGCATGACAGACCAGATGAGGTGCCCTTTGTGGTGCTGCTCTGCACATCTGAGATTGAGAGCCGTGCTCTCTCAGTTCAGGTATTGTTTACCATAATGACCAAAATGTGGAGCCAGTAGAAGGTTAGCTATGGTTTAATAATTGTTTTCTGCTTTTGTTCTGCTTTAAGGGGGTATATCGTGTGAGTGGATCCAAACCTCGCATTCAGAAGATCTGTCAGTCCTTTGAGATGCAAAAGGAGCACGTGGACCTCTCTGACCTTTCACCACACGATATAACTTCAATCCTAAAGCACTTCTTCAAGGAGGTACAGGCGTCACTGCCAAATTAATCTGACCGAATTGAATAGGCTGATTACATTAGGAATTAGTGTTAGTTAGTTAGTTTTTTTTGTCTCTGACACCAATGAAAATCTCACTGTTATCTCCTCCAGCTCCCAGAGCCCTTGCTAACCTTTGACCTGTACAGTGATTTCATTTCGGTGGGAAAGATTATTCAGCATATGAATGAAAGGGAGCCTACACCTGACACTAATGAGGTGATGAACATCATTCAACATCTTCAAAAGCTACTACAGAAACTTCCTCCGTATTGCTACAGCACTTTGCAGCACATGATGTGTCATCTGCATAGGTGAGTATGCAACTGAGTTTTAGTTGTTGTCTCATTTAACTAATATAATACAATACATTAAACTTAACTGACCATAGCAGCATGAACATTTCATTACCAAACCTTGCCTTCCTTAAATTTATCTGCTTTCTGTCTTCGCAGAGTTTCAGAGAACTACGAGAACAAAATGTCTTCAAGTAATTTGGGTATTGTGTTTGGGCCAACACTATTGCGCCCTCTGGTGTCTACGGACATGTCAATGCTTGCCCTGCTGGAAACAAGTTACCAGGCTGTACTTGTTGAGTTCCTCATCACACACCATGACAAAGTTTTTGGCATTCAGCATAGATGCAGTACTCCCCCTCCCCCAGTGCCCACTGCACCTCTTCCAGACACTCCTCCCAGGGCTTCCTGTCCTCTGGATGGAGATGCTTATGTCAACCCAGAGCGTGAAAACTCCTCCAAAGAGCGCCCTCGCTCACTAGAAGTAAGTACTGCATGACCAAGCATTTAGAAACACTACAGGTCTGCAGTTGTTTGACGGTTACTTGAGTTAAAAGGGATCAGTAGCACCTGCTTGGCATATACATAGGACTGAGAGAGTTTGCTCTTGAGCTACTTCTCTTGATTAATTTACCAGTTTTAAGAGCCTTAGCACCTGGTAGCTTAACATCAAGTTTATCCTGTTAGGACTGGCATTCTGGGCAGCTGCTTTTCTGCATTTCTACTGTTCTACCTGCATGGACTCTGATCTGCATGGCCTTTCAAGCTTTTCAAGCTTTACTATGTGGGCATTTCATGGCTCTTGCTTAGAAAAGAGTGTACCGCCAGGAGATATTTACATCATAGTGGCTGTAACAGATGCCATAGTTGTTCAAGGCTTTCCCCCATATTGATCCCTATCACACACTGTATTGTTGCAGTATTTCAGGGTTAGATAAGCACTTCCAAAGGTCCACCACTCAATTTGTGTCATTCCAACAGAGTCGAACAATCAAGAGAGAGTCAAGCGAGGGTTATATATCTGACAAGTCTTCATCCAATGAGGCAGTGGACCAACTCAGCCCTGAAGCCACTGAGAGAGCAGGTAGGGGGCATAGTGATAGAGCAGTTACTCCTCACTAGAATAGGAGAAAGAGGTAATGATGTACGTCTTATGTAGTTTACAAATGTTGGGGGTTGAGTTAGTTGTAGGTTTGAGTTAGGGAATATTGATTTGGCGTGTTCCTTCGCTGCTTGAAGACATATTTAATCAATTCAGATGGCGATCTAGTAGGTATTACACATACAACTCCTGTTCAGCTTATTTACTGTGTATTTTAGCATCTCAAAGGCCTGTTGCAGTTCCTATTTTTCTCGCTTTACATGTTTCTCTAATTATTTTTAGAGATAAGACTTCCTTCCACTTTTTTTGCTGACACTGTCTCTATGCATTCATCTGTAAAAACTGTGTCAGTCTGGTTGCTTAGCTGATGCTAGAGATTTTGCAAATGGAATTTGGTAATTGTTGTATGACAAACATGTTGATAGTGTCAATTGCTAGGAAATATCAGTGTTGCTTTTGAGACTTGGTTTAATTTTGGCAGCGTATTCTTAAAATAGATGTTTCTGTTCGTTGCCTTGAATGTCTGAATTTTCATCTCTTCTTGTTTAACTGCTTGCTTAACTCTTGCTCTACTTCTTTGTGGCTACAGCTGCATGTGGCTTCAATGCTTCTAATCACAGCTGCATACATGACTAAAGGAACCTCAAATGCAGAATAATAGAATTGGTTTTACACTTCTGTTGATAGCTTTAAAAAGTTGCTGCATTTTGCATTAGTTGAATTCTGCTCTGTAGACCATCCATAAAAACAAATAAAAATTTCAGCTTCCAATTAAGGCACTGCAAACTGTTGCAGCATTTAAGTTCTGTGTTGGTTCCAATTGCATGGAAACAATATGCAGGAAATTCCATGTTTATTTAAACCAATTACTGTTGTTTGTACTACTTTTAAGAATTACACTTGTTCTCTCTCTTCTGTCCCAGTCCTGGCTATGAGAGGGTCATCAAGCACTCCTCTGGGTGAGCTGTTGGGAGAACCAGACACTTGTTTGGGGACTGAGACAAACTATCGCTTCACTAGACAGCCTGTGAAGTATCACAGGCATCGTAACCCAGGAACCCGACTCTCCAACCCAGGACTTTCAGCCGGAAAGTCTTTAGCTCCAGTGACGGGGTGTCCAGAGAGTGCTGACAGCAGTCACAGCTCGTCTCCAGAGCCAGAGACACAGATGCATTCCCAAAACCTAGATGGCTTTTGTGAGAATGCCCACCAGCCTGAACAAAGCACTGCTGCCACAGACAGGCAAATTGATGTTTTACTGAGCCCCCGTGAGGTTGTACAGTATATGCTGGGCCTGGACTCAACATTTACTTCACCTGCAACTGCAAGATCATCTGATACAAAACAAAACTCCCCTCAGGATGAGGCAGCTGCATGTCAAGTTGATCCAAACATAATTCTGACCAACAACAGACAGAGTGGTGGACAGAGTCAAAGTTTGAGTCAGTCACCTAAGACACTTGCTGTTGAGCACAATCTGACCTCTCCTGCCCAGACGATACTGTCTGGCCTGAAACTGAGACGCAGCCATTCAGGGAAAGATGAGCAGCTCTTTGTTTAATGAATGATAGAAATCTTCAGACAATTCACTGAAATACAGATACACTGGAGAACATTGATATCACTATGATTGTATGTAATAATTGCTATAAAGACAAAATGCATCTACATTGTACGCACAAATGCCTTCCCTTTGATATAAGATTTAACCATCTTCAAACAAATATTCAGATTATTGTTCAGTTCAGCAAATAATTAAATGTTTTTAAACTCACATTCAAATTACTGGTCTGAAACGTAGTTGAACATTTCAAGCATAATGCCACTATTCATGCCACTAATCATTTCCACTAATCCTCATTAGTACTTTGATTGATTGTCCAGCTGCCAATACCTAGAAAGATAAAATTTCTAGTGCAATGTAACAGACGAACAGCTTTTCAGTCAGGTTCTACCAGGGTTTATCTCAGACAAACTATCTTGAAATCCCAAAATACAAATGCCATTAAGTGTTCAAGTATTTAAGTTGTTATCTATTTGTTTAGTTTCTTAATGGTTTATAGACAAAGATATGCCCTTGTTGGTGTTACACTGATGTACTTTTGATTCCATGCAATTTTCCTGCTTTAACACAAGGGGGTGGTCTACTCTCAGTGTGAGGGGTGCTATGCCAGACAATAGTTGAAGGGCAAGAAACAATGTATTTTCTAATTACCACTATAGGCTTTTGAGACTCATTTTCCTTATCAGATCGGTCTACTTACACTTGTTCTGACACTTCTGGACCTGTTCAGGTATAATAATGTCATAAAGTGAGACAACATTTACTGATGACTTGGTGGAATTATTTTTATCATCGTTTGTCATTGTTCTTTTAATATTTCATCTGAATCAATCCTTTTTGACATAGGCTATGGTTAAATGTTAGAGCCATCACAGACTATTTTCTATGCGAAGGGAGGATTCGTGTCTCACTGCAAGTCTTCCCTCATATCAGCTGCTCCCTTTAAAGTCTCCGTCTAACCTTGAACACAAATGCAAAAGATCATCCTCATCTGAGTTATCAATAGGCTGCATCATCGCTCATCTTCCCTCATCATCTTCCGCACCTTCTCCCTCCCTCCTTGTCTGACCATCTCCTCCCTCTGCGCCTTTTTACGCACAAAACAAGTGAGACTGGCGGCTGGCGGAGAAACAGGAGAGACAATAGACAATAGTTTGGGTCATCATGGTATTTGGATTTTTACCGTAGGCAACATGCGCGCCGGTGAGAGATACATGTGAACGATCTGTAAACGCACCTGTTCATTTACTGGCCGAAAGTTTATCCACGTTTTAATGTTGCCAACCGAGATTTCAGGAGGAGTGTGTTTCACCTCAAGGTAAGACTCTGCAACTAAGGAACAGGTTGTCAGTGAAGGCAGACGCGTGAGTTCCAGAAAATAGCGTTGCTTGAATTGATGAGTGTTTTTCACTTCTTCAGCTTAGGTCTAAGGCTACTTGGCATGTAAAAAAAAAAACACCGAGTCACAGTGACCTTGCTATCTGATACGTTAGATGACTTTTGAATGGGTCTGTTAATCCAAACAAATACCCTAGGTTAATTGAGAAGATTGGGTTTAGCCTGGTGGTTCACTATCAGTCAGGTTACTCTGGACATTGTGCGATGCCTTTCGTAAATAAAGGGCCTATTTCGGTATTAGCTGTTTTGATTGCGTTCAATTATTGGACCGAAAAGGCGTGACAAATAAAAACACAACTTTGCTTTATTTACTTCACACATTTTATTGTGCAGTAGTAAACCTGGTGTTTGACCGTTTTTGAAGAAAAACATCATAAAATCGCTATAATCTAAATTCCCGAGAACAGTTTGTCTTTACGTTCAAACCAGGATCAGCCACTGCTCAGTTTTTGTGCCGTTTTGACGTGAACGTCAAACAATTTCTTAATCCTATCGATCATCAAATAAAAATAAAAATTATAAAGTATAAAATTACAATCTATTCATATCTAGCTCCAGGTAATCTACAGCAAATTTAATTAAATCTTTTTGAATATTGTTATTCCAGTAATCAGGGTTTCAGGCTCTCTTCAACATGTAATTATCGCTGCATTGCACAAATATGTCAGTAATGTATTCAACGTGCAGTTAGGGAAATTACCAGATCAGATTACTTGTATTTACATAATTCATTTTTGTATTTGTTTCTATTATTTTCTCTGGCAGCGCTGTAATCACGCAAAATTCACTACCTCGTTTTATATACTAGAAGCTCATCATAAAGGCCTCCTAAAGTTGATGGAAAATTCACAGTGTTTATAAACATTACAGCAGCAAAAATGCCGAAATTAAGTAACATATGATCCCATCTGAATATAAAATATTATGATCATTATACCGAGATCACATTATAAATGCTGATAAGACCACTTCCAGCAAAAGTAAATATATTTTGATCTAATTTATCCAAATCTTATAAAATCTTGGTGGTTTGTCGATTCTTAAAACGAATTTTGTTGAATAAAACACCACTCCGTGTGTTATATTGATACATCTTCATCATATTTGCTTTGATTAAGATTAAAGATTCGAATAACTGTAAAAATGGATAGGTTGGTAAACAAGCCAATAATTGAGTTCAGGTTTAAAGTATATTTTAATAACTTAAAGCGAAAAAGGTTGAAATTACAGCCTATTGAGTTTTTTTTTTAATGGGAATAACAGATCAAACGTTTGCATAAGAAAACCAATGTAATGTTTGATTTTACATTGTGTTTTAATAACTCTGTTTTCCTGGGTTGTGTGTTTTTACTAATTTAAAGTGTGAAATTCAAAGCCTATATTTAGGGCCTCGAAATTATTTCTAAGCCAATATTATATATTCATATAAAACAGTTTCTATTATGGACTAAGCTTTATTTTGTTTAGCTTTTTATTAAATTAAGCTGTCGTTTTTATAGTTTTTCTGCCATTATTAACTTGAATTAAATCCAAGTTGTGTGTGTCCGGGTGTGCAAATTCAGTAATTTATAATGCCTGTGGAGTAGAAAATGGATTTTCTTATATGTGTGGGTATTGACCTATATGTTATTTTATATTTTTAAATGCTGTTTTTTCAGGATGAAAGGCTATCTTAGATGAAAATCGTGGATTTTGTTGTCTTTCTGCAGCGATCACACTGAGGGAAGAAGAGAAGGGATGAAAACAGAGGAGAGCCAGCAGTCCTGTCTACAGCAGCCTCCATCCTCAACGCCTTTTGGTAAGTTTTGACAATTTGTTGTATAACGGTCAGAAGAAACTCGCTCTGAAACACTAAATATTATGACCAGAAAAATATATTATTAAAACAGCCTACCAGGTGCTAAACGTATTCTCTTATAAATGTCACAAGGAAGACTGTAACACAGACTGATGATCAACTTCACTGCTACCTCGTTACTGAGTGGAACATAAAACCCTGCAGGAATATTTTGTGTATTAAGATAAGATTAGCAGCATTAATGCTATTTAGCGACTCGTTCACCATCCGCGCAGATCAGTTGTTATGGAGGTATTATGGAGTATCATTGGTGACAAAATATAAATAACAGTTCTGTTACTGTTGACTACAGGATGTATATGTAGATCTATATGTTTGAAAATATAAAAACAACAATGTCATTATAGTAGTGAGAAGCGTATTTAGTGTGCTACAATATGCCACAAAATGTTATTTTAAGAATGAATTATATTTATCTTCTTTGGACTTTTTGACTCACCTGACTTTGGTAATGAAGATGCTTTCATACTCAGCCTCCTTTTGGGGGGTTCAACAGATAATGCAAATACATATGTGCCATTTATTTCATTTGAAATGTCACTGAACTAGTCTAGGTTTCTCCAGCTAATTTCAACCTATGACAATTAACCATGAAGAAGAAAGTGGAAGGAACCATTTTATTATTTCCGGTGGGGTTTAAAACTTTAAGTTATGACTCCAGCATTTAAGATACCCTGGCTTCGGCCTGTTTCTGTGTCTTCATTATTCAGGTCCGGAGTACAGGGGAGGAGGAGAGTTGTGCGCAGGCTGCGAGTCTCCCATCGCCGACCGCTTCCTGCTACGCGTGAACGAGCGCTCCTGGCACGAGACCTGCGTAAAGTGCGCCGTGTGTTTGAGCGCGCTCACCGGGACCTGTTACTGCAGGGATCGTTTGCTGTACTGCAAGCACGACTATGAAAAGTAACAGCAAACACACACACGTATACACTTACTGACGCAGAATACACTGTTTGTTGTTGGCAGGCAGCGCTGGAAGAAACAGCAAACTCAACCCTCCACTTAAACCAATAAGAAGAGAGGAACTCATAAGAGATAACTGTAACTTATCATATCAGATATTGACATGACATGCAACACTTGTCCAGAGGTAGCGGAAATAATCTCAGTAATTATAAATGCATGTTCTCTCCATCAAACTGAAACCAGGCTTAACTCTGGAAATGCAAGTTTTTTTCCCCAAATATCAATGGAAGCATTTTTTCACTCATCCTCCCCATGTACACCTAATTCACTATGTTGCTTTTAAGGATAGAACTGTGCCTTAGGGTATGTCTCATCTCTCACTATTTATCACAATAATTATGCGACAGTAATTATAAAAAGAATTTATAAATAATACAATTATACATTTGAACATGATTTACAATGTGACATAGTCAGCTTGTGCTAGGAAACTGTAGACACTTCTCAGCTGAAGTTGACCGTATGTAAAATAAAAAATAAAGTTAAAATACTTAACAAAAGATGATAAAACATATACCAGGACAAGTGTCTTGTCAACAATTTGAGCCATTTTGACCTGCTCATGTCAAACCAGACATGTTTCATATTGAAACCTTGACCAGTCTGTAGGGTTAGGGTTGACAAAGTACAAAAGTCTGTAATTACAAACCGAGTGTGTACAATTTTTTATATCATTGCCCAGACCTATAAGGATTTGACTTTATACTTCGGTTGTTCAAACACAAAATGTCAAAACTGAAGGTTTGACTGATTGTAAATGTGGTACAGAAAAAAATGAATAATGAGCATGTATGATATATGTGTTGCCAGACAATGAAGATGTTTCATGCATTTGTAAAACTACTCACAGAAATTTAAGACTCAACTCAAATCATTAACTGGAGTTTTTTGGCTGCATATTCATAGTCTACTTTTTATGTGGTTTTGGGAAAACTTTTGTTACATATTTTAGCCCTACTTCACAAATGTGTATACATAGGTGTGTGTGTGTGTGTGTGTGTGTGTGTGTGTGTGCATGTTTTTGCTTTGCTTGTTTGCTGTGTGCTGCAGTCAGTGGGTGTGCGGTGGGAGCTCTAGGGGTAGATGGCTGAAGGACGAGCCAGCAGCTTATTATCATTGTTTTGAAAAGTGTCAGACGACATCCAGCAGCACAGACTCTCCCACTGTACCTGACATCTGGAGGACAGAGAGAGTGAGAGAGTGAAACCCAAAGAGAGAGGAAGAATACAAGAGTGAGTGAGTGAGTGAGAGGAACTAGTTCATGAAAGTCCCATTGTGTGATTTTATCTGAAAAAATGAGTGGGAAACGAGAAGGCAATGGCTTATCATAAATAAGCTCTGGGTTCATTTTCAGTAATGCAATGAAAAAACATATTTGCTCTTCTCATGTAATGACTATAATTGCAGATCAAAATTAATAGTCAACATCTCATTCATTATGGTGTTGGTTTAGTCTCCTATACATTGCATATGGATTGCCTTAGTATCTGTGAATCAGTGCCAGACTTGGCACACAGTACTGCCTGTGACCTTCAGCAGATCAGCAACAATGTCTCCTTGTTTTCCCTGCAGTCTGTCCATCAGCGCCTACGCGCCTAACACTACATACTCTTTTCTCCCATCTGGAGCAGGTGTGTGCATTATAACAGCCATGTCCAAGAATTTTGAACATGCATAAGAATTTTTGCAATTTTTACTTTTTTAGTTTCAGTTGGTTCAAGGTTACATGATGAGCATTAATGTGAGCATTCTTTGTATGTCGGATATTCAGGTTAATTAATTACAGTTTGAAAATGTGTAGATGAAATAGATGCATGGTACGACGGCATCTTGCAGGCTTTTCAGCTCATACTGGGCTATTTTCCATGTCTCCCTCGGGCAGTATCTCTGGCTTGTCCAAATATTTTTTAATTCATCCTTTGCTTTGATTGCATCACCCAGCACACACAGACAGGCAGACTTCTACTCCCAGACTCGTTTTCAGCACAATCAGTGAGCCAAACATTGCTGTTACCTTGCTCATCTGTTCTCAACTATTATTGAAGTTTGGCCTATTCCCCACCCCATTCATCTGAGCTGAACTGCCTTTCATTAAAAATCTATTTTAAATTTGCATGATTCATGTTTTCAAAAGATGCCTTGCTTTATAGTAATTTTATATGGATGCTCAAAGAACCAGTCTCAGGTTTCAGCTTTGGCCTTCAAGGTGAAGCACCTAATCAGTCTAAATATTTAACATAGAACTATATAAAGTATACTGTGGGTTAATTTGTGAGTCATGACCAAGCTATTTTTTTTACCTAAATCCTGAAGCTTCAGGTAATAAATTAGCAGTCACCTTACTGCCACTTATGTATGTTTAAAAAACAGGTGGTGTGCCTTCAGTTTTAAGTTTCCTGGTCTCAATCTGTTATGGAAATGAGGGGATTTATGCACAATAAATTCAAGTGCATCTTGTGGATTTTTCTGGAGGATTTATTTCTTTTGAAACCTCAAAAAATTCTGTGAAACTCCATCCTGATATGGACCAGATGATCAGTAATGGGGCTTTAGAATAATTTTGAAGTATTGCATTCTTCCACACTAAACTCCCATTAGGATGTTTGTGTGCATTATTGCCAAGATGGTTAGAATAATAACAGTTTGTATGGAAAAATATTTAATACACAAGAAGCCGCAGTCTAAGTAGTGATGAGCATTTCTTTTTAGATAAAAAATATGGTAGGAGTCTAAATTTATTTCAACTATCAAAAGTAAATCAGTCAGTGTACAAATATATACTAATTTTTACTTTAAATAGAAGGAAGAATGTATATTGTAACTTAAAATGAGACAAAGTTGATTAGCAGACAGATATGTATGAATGCACCAGTAGTACCCTTTACTTCTTACACCGTCATTGCCTTTACACACTGGCTTAACACTGTGGTTGCTTACCAAACTGGATACTATGAGTCCAGTTTTCTCTGCTCAATGATGGTGAGCCAAGATAGGATGGAGGGTTGTCTGGCTGTGAGGAGCCTGCAAGCTCCCTTGTAAGCCCATGAAGGCAGTTTCAGTCCTGTGAAAAACAAGACACCAGGGTGAATATTCACAAAACCTTGGGTTTAATACCTGACTCTGTGGGGTGGAGGGCACTGAGACTACATATAGGTTTACAAACCTTCTTGCTGTAGACAGCAAGCGGGAAACCCCACAGCCAAACTAAAAGAATCTCCTACCGCTGACCAGGTACAGCCCAGCAGAGTATCCTCTCAGTTTACAGTGCATTTATATGAGTGAACTTCTAAGTCTTGTTGCTTTAAAACTGAGGATGCATCTGCATCAACTTCTCTTATACCCCCACTCCGCCCACCCATTTCTCTCCCTGTCTCTCTATCCGTTTCCTCATTCATCACTGTCTGCTTTGTAATAATATTTCTCTATCCCAAACCTCATTTCCTTCCATTGAGATTGATAGCAGTGATGACACCAAACAGTTTATCTCCCGTTTATCCCTTGTTTTCCCTTAATCGCCCCACCAGTGCCTCTTTGTGTCTCGGGACCAGAATGGGGGGAGCTGTTACAGAGGCTGATTGGGTACAGTGCTAATTACCCAGCATTGTGGTTGTCTTATGATGACAGGTCTGACGTTGCACTGCAGGGAAATACAAGGGAGAATTATGTAATGACATGTCAGAGAGGCCAAAAGCCCTTATTGCTATCCGTTAACACAGCACTGGCATATTAATGAATTACTTTTAATAAATGAAATATGAATACTGAATGTTTCCCATTATAAAAGATGCGTTCAAGAATTTCTTGCTTATCTCTAGTGGTGTATAACCAGGCAGATGTTTACCTCTGTTACTGGAGAGAAGATGAAGGAGATAACTCTAACTAACTAAGGTAACCAAAAACTTTATGACTGGAAAGTCATCAAAAAATGTTCAATTATCCAAATGTTTTAACATAGATAATTGAACATATATGCCCATATAATGCATCTGTAGGAGAAAAGTCTTTGGTTTATAGTGTAATTTTACATGACC
>OMLM01001537.1:91198-110145 GCA_900302695.1 Helostoma temminkii
AGACACTTATTATTTTTTTATATTATTAACATGGCAAAAACATTAAATAACAATTGCATTTTGTCGCAGATATAGTTGATGTGATATTTTCTCATAGAAACTTTTTTTCACATATGGAATTTTACTCAAGCAACACGTAAATAACTATGTACAGGATAAAATCGTTAGATTTTTGTGGTTCAATCATGTTGTGCCAACTAGAACCTTACGTGTCCTTACGTGTTTACGTATGCGGAAGCTACGGTCAAAGAACTAGCGATTCAGTAAACGGGCTCTGAAAGCTGGACCAAGCATCGCTCCTTGTGTACAACAGTTTTTTTGCCGTTACAGCACGGCGGGCCGGTGGTGGATGATAGAGGGGGCCAGAGGACTGAGCAAACTACAATGGGCGACGCCAAAAAGGAGGGGAGTATGGTTGCAGACGGGATCCGGGGACCGGGTGAACGGCAAATGGCCCCCTCTGTGAACCACAACCAACATGATAGCGGCACTGGCGACGAGCTGGTGAGCTCAGTGACGCTCTACAGGAGAAGGCCGCGGCTGCTACACGGCACCGTACTCCCGTTTCTGGCAGTCCTTTACCCTAGCTGGCTGTACGTGTGGTTAGGGGTGTACGGTGCCTCCGACTATCCGGAGGCAGGCCTCCTGGCGCTTGCCGCTATCGGGATCGCGCACGTCCTCACGGCGCTTTCTGGTTATTGGTCCGTGCATGCGCATTGTTGGCTAACTTGTTCCAAGGTGAATAAATAACATCAATAATAATACGAATGTACAGGAAATCTATTTTTCCCCGAACATATTTACATGTAGTTCAAACACTTGGGGCAACAGGAGCATGTATGTAAATCAGTTACTCGCTAAAAGGCACTATGACTGTGCAGGTGTTTGAGCTCTGGATAGTGTGTTGTACAAACGGACTGGTGGCACAGCGCTTACACACCGGTGTGATTGGTTCACCAGTGGCATCTCTGAAAGACGTTTTCTTTCTGCCAAGATGTATAAACTTGTGTCTTTCTCTGGTGCAGCACTTGCTTCAAGCAAGTTTCACTAGATCAAGATTCTTTGTCCATCTGTAATACACTGCATGGTAGAGAAAATTGAAACTACAATGTTCCAACAGCATTCCATAGTGTTACATAACAACTTTAATATTATTAGCACCCACTTTGTACTAACATGTTAAAAGAGAAAAATTACGTTTAAATATACATTAAATTATAGTTACAGATAATAGTTAATGTTGTTTGGTATTTGTTTCTCTCGGTAAACAGTTGCACTCTAGACCCTACAAAAACAGGTCTATATCATTAGTGTAATCAAGCACTGTTTTTGCAGGCAGATATATAATTTACAGATTTTTTTTTAAAGACTGTGCCTGAAATTCATGTGTGTCAAGCAGTTGTATGTAACGTCATGTCTTATTTGATAGAGAACGGAACTGCAGAACGTCACTGCTGTACCAAAAATAACTTTTCACAATTTGTGAATTTGTCACCTGTTCATTTGTATACACAGGAGCCAAATCCAAACAAGGCTACGCTGGCGAAGGTCATACCTACCCCAAACAACGGTTCTGCTGAGCTTGTTGCACTACAGAGGGACCAGGTCAGTTCAAACATTTATTCTCAGGATGCTCCAAGTCCTAATTTGAGAAAATGTGCCAGATCCCACATTCTGTCAGACCAGTTGCTTGAAATCCACATTGGCTTAAACATTTTAATGCAGTTGTAGTAATAATGTAATATATTTTTCACTCCAAACACAGAAAATACTAATGTGGTATTTTCTTTTTCCTGTTCTGACCAGCAGGATGAGAATGGGGAGGAAATTCTATCTTTTGAGTTTCAAAAGATCCGCTACATTTTTGACTGTAAAGAGAAGAAATGCTTCCTTCCAATAGCATTTCCAATTAGCCACCCAATGGGATACTTCCAGTCCTGGCGTGGCTACCAGGAGGAGACTGATCTCCGAGCTGCAGAAAAACGCTATGGTACCAATCGTGCTGAGATGGTGGTGCCAGATTTCCTGGAGCTCTTCAGAGAGAGGGCCACAGCTCCCTTTTTTGTTTTTCAGGTATGTGTATGTGTAAATGTTTCTATAGAATTTATTGTTGAAATTGTTGAACTAGTAACAGTGTCTATATCCATGTGAAGTTATCTACTCTCTGTCACCCATTAGGTGTTTTGCGTAGGGCTGTGGTGTCTGGATGAGTACTGGTATTACAGTGTTTTTACACTATTCATGCTGGTGGCTTTTGAGGCCTCCCTGGTCCAGCAGCAAATGAGGAATATGTCTGAGATCCGCCGCATGGGAAACAAGCCCTACATGATCCAGGTATAGTTGATCAAATTAAGAATGTTGTGTATTGAATGTGAAAGGTGTAAATATAAATGTTTTCTTGTACTGCACAACCCTTTGAAATATCCTAAGAATATGTTTGTATTTTGTGCCAGGTATATCGCAACAGGAAGTGGAGACCTATTTCAAGTGATGAGCTTGTTCCTGGTGATATTGTCTCAATAGGTAAGTGTCATGTCAACATTTTTACTCTCTCCACACAAACATTAGATTTATGCTGCTAATATGTTTCAAATAATGCATGTACTCTGTGCTTCACAGGACGTTCACCACAGGACAACTTGGTACCATGTGATGTGCTGCTACTCAGGGGCCGTTGCATTGTGGATGAGGCCATGCTGACTGGAGAGTCTGTGCCCCAGATGAAGGTTGGAGGCAAACTAACATATACATGATGATACAACTTTACATAGATAACAGCTTAGACATTGAAGTGTAAGCCTCACTTATTCTAAATAGCATGGATAATAACTGCTGACAATATGGGGTGCACAGGAGCCAGTAGAGGATTTGGACCCAGAACAGATGCTGGACCTTCAGACAGACTCTAGGCTCCACATAATTTCTGGAGGGACAAAAGTGGTCCAACATACCCCCCCTTTAAAGACCAGTGCTGGACTCAAACGTAAGTGCTAAGTTGTTTTTTTTTATTAATGTGCTGCAGATAACATAGATGAAACAGCTGGATATATCTGTCACCACTCTTCTTCATCTATATAATGCGTAAGTTCATTAATATTCTCTCTTTCCGTGCAGCTGTTGACAATGGATGTGTGGCCTATGTACTGAGAACAGGATTCTACACCTCCCAGGTGAGGATGTTGCTTAGTATGCTTATGTTATGACCCCCTTTTCCTGTCATGTAATTTAATTCTAGTGTTGACAATATGTCAGTGTAGAGCATGCTGTGTGAGCAGGGAAACTATGCTGATCGTGTGTACAAACTTCATCTAGGGTAAACTGCTACGGACGATCCTCTTTGGTGTGAAGAGAGTGACAGCAAACAACCTGGAGACCTTCATCTTTATCCTCTTCCTCCTTGTGTTTGCCATTGCTGCAGCTGTTTATGTGTGGGTAGAAGGTGAGGATTACAATATCAGCTTATTACAATATAATTCCTATTTAAAGACGGACAGACATTTTCAGGTGGGGGCATATGTAAAAAGTAAACAATTTTTGTGTTTTACTCTCTCAGGGACTAAGGATGTCAGCAGGAACCGCTACAAGCTATTTCTGGAGTGCACACTAATCCTTACTTCGGTGGTTCCACCAGAACTTCCCATAGAGCTATCTCTTGCAGTTAACACTTCTCTTATAGCCCTGGCTAAACTTTGTAAGTCTGTGTGCATGCTTGTCCTGCATGTGTGGAGAATATGCAAGAGTGATGGGCAAAGCAGCTTGTAATGCAAAACAAAAGAGATTCATTTGAGTCTTTTTTTTTTTTTTCCTTCTCCTTCTAAGATGTGTTTTGTACAGAGCCATTCAGAATACCATTTGCAGGAAAAGTGGAGGTTTGCTGTTTTGACAAAACGGGAACACTGACCAGTGATAGTCTGGTGGTGCGAGGAGTAGCAGGCCTCAGGTAAATCCTGTCTACAATTTTCACTGTTTTACCTGAAGCTTGTAAATCATAAACCTAAAGTATATTATGATGTGGTCTAGGCTAGTTGACATTTGTTTGTTTGTGTTCATGACAGAGAAGGAAAAGAGGTAATGCCTGTATCTGAGATTCCAGTTGAGACACATCGGGTGGTGGCCACTTGTCACTCACTTGTCACTCTGGATGATGGACAGCTGGTGGGAGATCCACTAGAGAAGGCCATGCTGACTGCGGCTGACTGGACCCTCACTAAAGGTAAAGGGATATGACTTCCACTTAATGGGCCGTGAAGGGAGTTGGCATGTGTATTCTTGTCTTTATGTTGGGGTACAGATGCATCTCTCTTACATCTGCATGTGCTTTTGACTTGCAGTACAATTTTTTCTGGTTTCACCACACCTGTTGTGTTCAGATTAGTGAATTTTTAAATAACGTAGTTCTTCGAATGCAGTGAAACATATTTGCATTTTACCAATGGAGGATATATTTTCCCTGTCAATTATGTGGTAGTGACCTCAATTCGAGATTATAATGCATTTGAACACCTTTCCCCATTGTGTGCTTTATTGACTTTGAACAGATGAAAAGGTGTTCCCACGAGCCATCAAAACCCAGGGACTTAAGATACACCAGCGTTTCCACTTTGCCAGCGCTCTGAAGAGGATGTCAGTCCTTGCCTCATATGAGAAATTGGGCTCCACTGAACTCTGCTATATCTCAACTGTGAAAGGAGCTCCAGAGACACTCAGAGGAATGGTACATACAGACACCACACTTCATATAGTTTGCTATATTCTACATTGATCAGGTATATCTACTGGTTTTCTAATATGGCTGTGGTTGTAGTTTGCAGAATGTCCAGCCAGTTATGATGAAGTTCACAAGGAAATGTCTCGGGAAGGGGCTAGAGTTCTGGCCTTGGGTTACAAAGAGATGGGACACCTCAGTCATCAGCAGGTTGTTCAATTTTACTCATAAGTGTCACAAGTTATCTGATGTGTCTGTGTTGTCATACAAAAATAGATGAAACTGAGGTGGATATTTTTGTTTCACATAGGTTCGGGAGATGAGTCGCGATGCTCTGGAGTGTGACTTACATTTTGCTGGGTTCATGGTTGTGTCCTGCCCCCTCAAGAGTGACAGCAAGGCTGTCATTAGAGAGATCCAGGAAGCATCTCATCATGTAAATAAGAGAACTCAAGCATGCACATGTAATCAAACACAATGGTTTAAAAATAAATAAAGCACCTTCCTCTGCTTTCAGGTTGTGATGATTACAGGCGACAATCCTCTTACGGCGTGCCATGTAGCAAGAGAGCTCCATTTTATCCAGAAAGAGCACACACTGATATTGCAGCCAAGTCCAGATCAGAGTAAGACAAGTGGTCACTTCACTGAATGTCATTTGTTACTGAAGTAAAACAGCAGAGAAAACAAATAGAGATTATGGGGCATAAAGGTTCTTGTAATAATCAATTTGCAGGACAGTAGGTGGCTTGACCACCATATACAAAGTGGAGAATGTTTCTGATGTTACTTTATTTTCTAGGTGAATGGCATTGGGAATCCATAGATGGAAGTGTGCATGTACCAGTGCCCCCTCCCTCCGTTTCTTCATTTGTGCGTCAGTTTGACTTGTGTGTAACAGGGGAAGGGCTGGCCAGACTGAGCTGTGACCCTCGGCTACTCCACACCCTGTTGCCTCACATACGAGTGTTTGCCCGTGTCAGTCCAAAACAGAAGGTGGGTCCTAAAGCAGCAACTGTATGTTCCTTAAGAGTTAGCGTATGTCTTTGTACTTGCCTGGTCTAAAACCTTACTAAAAATATTTGAAAAAAACAGTATTTGATTTTAATGTGTTTTGATCTGTTTTTTCCTACCTACAGCCATGGATAATTTTACAAACATTTTCAACGTGACATTAAATTGAGCGTAATAATTAATGGCTAGGATGTAGTTAGTAAACATTTTGTGCTCTGTGCTCTTTGATAGTCGATATCAGATATTGTTTTTGTTGACAAATAATATAGTGACATTGTGACACAGACAAAGCAGTGTTTAGACAGATAGTATTACCAGTAGTCTATAGTACAATTCAGTCTTGATAACGCTTGTGGGGGCAGGGGGACACCACTAATTTTGTTCGACAGGTTTATTTCTCTTGGGATGTTGAGAGGCATTGTGGGGAATCAAGGAAATCAATACTTTGATAAGGCAGATTGAAAGTAGTGACAGTGTATCTCTAAGGTTGAGCTTTAAGCATATTTTGGTTTTGAAAGCAATGAGCTATAACATTTGTTGCCTATTGCATTTTAGGAATTTGTGATCACCAGTCTAAAAGGGCTTGGTTATGTGACACTAATGTGTGGTGATGGTACAAATGATGTTGGAGCTCTCAAGCACGCCCACATAGGTAAGGTTCATCAAACACTGAGTTTTACAGCCTTTGTCCCTTTGTATGACTGCGACATTGTGCAGTAATTATAGTTTTGTTTTTCATAAGGTGTTGCACTGTTAGCCAATGCCCCTGAGCGCATGCCTGAAAAAAAGAAACGGGGGAGAGAGAAGGAGGCATCAACAACAGAATCCAGACCTTTACCACCTCTTGGTTCAGGGGGAAAATTGAGCTCCAGGGCAGCCAGACAAAGGGTAATGGCCCAAAGAGAAGAGCAGCTTGCAGCACAAAAGGTGGGTCTCTCCAGGAGGAGCCTCCTTCCTCATTCTCAAGAGGATAGTTACTAATAACTTGTATAGACTGTCCTCTCTTCTTTTCCTCTCCCCCTCTCTCCTTCTCAGCTGAAACTCATGTAGCATGTTAGTCTGCATTCTCATTATTGCCTCCCCCCGTTACTATCTTGAACAAAACCTCATATTAATATAATATTTATAGTTTAAAATGTGCCTTTAATTGAATCAGTAGAGCTGCAGTGCACTTCACTAACTGTCAAGGTTTATTCTGAAACAGGAGAGGATCAGTCAAGTCTTACGGGAACTTGAGGAGGATCAGGTACAAGTAGTGAAACTGGGTGATGCTTCAATTGCAGCCCCTTTCACTTCCAAACTGTCCTCCATACAGTGCAGTGAGTATTGTATTTTCTAATTTCAGCTCTTGAAATTGTGGAAAATCCAAATATAAACCTGTTCTCCACTTCTGGAGAAGTGTTCTGAAACTTGTGTTTTGTCTTTGCCCTCAGTCTGCCATGTAATAAAACAAGGCCGTTGCACATTAGTGACAACTCTTCAAATGTTCAAGATTCTTGCTCTCAACGCTCTGGTACTGGCCTATAGCCAGTCTGTACTCTACCTCGAGGGGGTCAAGTTTAGCGATTTCCAGGCAACCCTGCAAGGCCTTCTGCTGGCTGGATGCTTCCTCTTCATCTCTAGATCAAAGGTGAGAATTTATTTCAGAAAACAAGATGCTCTGTATGTTTTATGTTATTGTCGTCATAGAAAGATTATATTTTGAGCTTTCTTCAGCAATGAAACACCTACTACTAAATTATTAATCTTATTTTTCTTGTTCACACAGCCACTGAAAACATTGTCTCGAGAGCGGCCTTTACCAAACATCTTCAATCTTTACACAGTGTTGACTGTGCTGCTTCAGTTTGCTGTTCACTTCTTCAGTCTAGTTTACCTTTACAGAGAGGCACAAAGCAGAAGTCCGCCAAGGTAAGAAAGAGAACAAGAAAATAAACAGCTACTCTTCGTTACAAATTAATTATCTACAATAGAATTACATTGACACATTCTACTAACATTTCACTTGTCTTTTCTCTGTTGTAGAGAGGAGCAGTTTGTAGATCTATATAAAGAGTTTGAGCCCAGTTTGATTAACAGCACTGTGTATATAATGTCCATGGCCATGCAGATGGCCACCTTTGCCATTAACTACAAGGTATTTGTCCTCAATGCCATTATATTCAGTTGTCTCTACATTCTTTGCAGTATAATAAACTTACAGCATTTTTGTCATGTCTGACAGGGCCACCCCTTCATGGAGTCTCTCAGCGAGAATCGACCACTACTATGGAGTATCGCTCTGTCAGGCTTAGCGATTGTGGGACTTCTTACTGGTTCTTCACCGGAATTCAATGAACAGTTTGCTCTTGTAGAAATTCCAAATGAGGTGAGCTGACATTATCATAGTTTCTTTTTAATAGATAGGTAGCAATGATGTACATTGTGAGGTAAAATGTTGTCTGGTTTCCTTCTTGCAGTTCAAACTGATTATTGCCCAGGTATTGGTGGTGGACTTTATTATCGCTCTGCTAGTGGACCGTGTCCTGCAGTTCCTGCTGGGCAAAGGAGCTCTCAGGTTGCCTTCTTGAACTCAGTGCCAACAGCAACCGCTGCCCTTATCTACCAAACTGTAACAGAAGAGAAGACTTTAGAGGAGGAAGAGAATTCTAGCTGTTGTGACAGACACAAGACAGCTGAGACAGTCATGGCGTGCAGAACTGTACACTCCTTTGTCCTCCTCTTCCCCTTAACCAGCCGTGTTTCTGTATTTTCATCAGCTGTGTTTTGGTTCTGTTTCGGTTTTCTTCATAACTCTTCATTTTTTCTACATTTTCTTCTCTCTCCATCTGTCGCGCCCCGCTGCTACAAAAGGCCATGGAGACAGCAGTATTGAGTGGAGTGTGAGACTGTGCCACCGAGAGTGAAACATACAGGCACACAAAAGGGGCATTCTCTAAGAGAATTGCAAAAGTGTTTTTGGTTTTGTTTGATTCCTCTCCCTGGTTTTGTAAAAAGTGAAAAACATCTCTAACAGACTTATAAAGACTTACAGATACAAATTATGATGTTTGTCAAGTGTTTTGTCAAGTTTAAGTACAGATGTGTCCACACATGGAAATGATGAGGATGTCTAGGTAAGTAAAGAATGATCAAAGTATACACAGTGCTGGTCAAAACAGAACATGCCATCTCATTAAGCATCAGACAACTGAAGAAACTGGAAGCTTGTGAAATTAGCTTTACATACTGGCTGATTTCTTTTTTACTGGCAATGGAGAGAAGGCTTTGAAGTCTAAGTCAAATATCATACTTGCAAACTAAGCACAGTATAATTCCAAGCATTCAATAATGAAGCACTTTTAAGGTTACCAGCAATCAGGAGTTTTTAGTGTTTAAAAGCACAATACTGTGTATATACAGTCAGGAGAGACTGCTGCATCAGAGTAGTTGTTGAGAATCAGCTCTAGTCTCGCCACCAACTGCTGGGGCTGTTTTTCAGCATAGTAAAAACAGGCTGATACATTTGAAACATACAAATGTAGTATATGGTAATGTTTTACTGCCCTATTTATACAGTAATCAATACAAAAAAACATTGGTCCTTGGGAATCCTCATTCAATAACATTTTCTGCAGGGTCATTTTAAAGAAAATCTGATGAAAGATCTAAAACTGTAGAACTCTGTGAGAGACCTGTAGAGCTCTATGCCCTATGTATCTTGAATTTTATACTTAAACTTATTTTGTTTGTGGCTATAGCACACATTTTTTTGTCTTTCAACCACAAGTGCATTGGATTAATCTTGGCATTTGTCAAATTTTAATTATGAACACAACATGCATTGGCATTGTGACAACAATGCTCACAAATAAATGGTGAAGGATTTCTCAAATGGAGTATTAATACAATGTGCTGTTTCTAGTTGTTAGTAAATATGTCAATGGAAAACTGGCGTCATAATCAGTCAGGAGATGTCAACTAAAATGTATTATATGTGCACAGCTCACTTAAAAGCCATGTGTGTTGGTTAGCTACTACTTGATAAAGACAACATGAGTGAAAAGAAGAGTATTTAGGTACAGTTCGTGATGGAACTGCTGTCATAAAAGACCAGGATTGCTTGTTTGAACCATGATTATGGCTAGATTAATACTACTACTACAATACCACAGACCACCTTTCTAAAGAAACCTCTTGTCATTTGGCTGAATTTGTTTTTCCAGGGCAATTACTAAGTTATAAAATTTGTTCAAATTACAGGGCATCATATGACTTTCCACTTTGTGGCCTTTTAATTTGAAAAAATCTTTAATTTGTAAAACCCAAGGCCAAACATACTGCCATACAGATGCTCTGTACTTTGCATAGTCATGTTTCACATCAGCAAATCTGTCACAAATCATGCATCTTCAGATGGATGACAGCCACAAATAGTTTTATGAAAACCTTTCTTATGGTAGCTTTCATTTTTTGTGTCTTGAAAGCATAATATGGGGAGATATTTAATGGTTGTACAACCCATTCTAAGCAAAATGTGTTATATACGGCTGCACTAAATGTAAAACTTATATTAGTTTTTGAATCAATTTTAAATGTCCAATAAATCCCGAGGCTTATTGTGCCTTGCTTAGGTTTACTGTGCAGTCTATAGTTTACGCTCACGCTCTCATCATACTACATTTCCCATGTTGCTTAGTTCCGTAGAGAATCATGTTGGGCGCGCTGGGAAGAATTTGAAAGAAAAATGGCGGAAAAACATTTGGTAGCTGGACAAGACGGGTTTGTATCATCTTTTTTAACCGTTACTAGAATTTATGTCAACGGTTTATAGTTTTCGTGATATTGCGAATACATGGCAAAGCATTTCTAAACGTCTATGCCGGACTGAGTTTTGTTCAAAGCAAATTATTGTTGTGGTCTTCGGTGTTTAGTTAACGTTAACATTGGTATTGTAACAGTCAATGCTAAACATGTCAGCGAAGCAAATACTGGAATAATACGATACTAGTTGCTAAAATGTTATGAATATAACTAACTTGTAAACTAACAAAGGTTTTCTTGTAGTTTGGGAAGTGTCGCCGTTGCTGATAATCAGAATGAGGTATGATCCTACTGATCCTATATTAATAAGCTAATCAGAATCATACTGCCATAGTGATAAGTTCAGTGTTCCTTTGTTCATTGTTCAATTTGTGTGTGCCAAGGTGAAGTCTCATACATCGAAAAGATGCGCTTCCTCAAGCCCCACCACAACTCCCCCACACAAATCCCCTCGTACCAGCCTCGTATCAGCCACCACACTGACCACACATGCAGGAGAAGAATATTCAAAGGCAGATAAACCGGAAATACAGACAGAAAACACTGAGGGGGCATTATGTCCATCTGGCAGTCCCACCGAACGCAGGAAATCCTGGAGGAGAGCCACCATAACCCGACGCTCTCTGCCTGCTCTTCCCAATCCGTATCAGGGTGAGGTACCCGTCTTGCCCCTCTTGTAATCAATACATTGTGACCGAGTATATGTTTTTGCAGTAATAATTACCATTAATGTGCTTTATTGTAGTTTTGTGTAGGAGCATCAGTGCATCTCTATCACAGCATGAGAGGCTTGAGAAATTGATGGAGGCTTCTATGAGAGTGAGTATCATTTTCAGAGGTATAGTGGGAAATAATTTGTGACAAACCTCTATGAAAATGTGAAAATAATAAGTTGTTGCAGTAGGATACGTTTCAGCTTACTGGCATTGCCTGTTTGTGGTGATCTTTTCCCTTGACTTAAATCATTTCAAAAAATGATTATTATAATAAGTAAATGGACATGCACTCTGGTATTGACAAAACTGAAAAGGGACACGTTTAAATAAGTGCAAGTAATATTTTTTATAAGAGCAAAGTATACATTTTTAAATTAAAAGTATACACTTTTAAAAGAAAGTACATGATATTCTGAACTTTAGTGCAATAACAGATATTATGGTTTTATTCAGGAGGAATAACCTCCAACCAATAATAATGAAAATTCCTATTACTCCAACTATCTCCACTTTGTCTCTAGCTGGCAATAGAAAGAACTCAAGATTCACTCCAGTCTGTGCCGAACATCTCACTGGAATCTTTTCAAAAACAAGGTTAGTGCTTGCACTGCTCCATTTAGTACATATTTCTTGGAGATCTGTTTGTTATGGGAATGTATAGTTTGTTATTGCTTTCTCTGTTCTGTATCTTTCACGGTGTAGTTAAGCACATTCAGAAAGAATGGGGTTGTCTTGCTAAAACCATACGCAGTGAACCACAGGGTCTTCAATTCAATGCCAGTGCAGCCAGGTATTGGATCTGTCTTTCATTTATTCAATATTTACTATGTGTTGTTATTATTATCATTATTATTATTACTGTTGATTGTTTTGTTTTTGCATACAATTAGATATTTTATGCTGCATTTATGCCTCTGTTATTTGCTTTTATTTCTAGTAACCCTGCCTTGCAGAGAGCCATGGAAAATGTTCAGAAAGCCATTAACAGGCATGTTAATCTTAGAATGGCTGTACAACACACACAGCATTTATACAAACTATACATACAAAGGTAGTACAACCGTACACATTAAGGTTTTTTGTTTACTGGACTGTGTTATGTCTTAGGCTCCAGGATGAAAATGAATCTTGGGAGACACTGTTGAACAAACACCGGAGGAAAGCAGAGGAACTGGAAAGGTTAACACGTGTACAGTAATTGAGGAATAATAAAAATTTGTCAATATCATTTCAGTTTTGTGTCAATAGTGTTTTCTCCATTTATTTCAGGAAAGTGGAGCAGGGCAAGGAGATGGGTTTGTCATTAGACTCAGCATCTCTGGCCCAGTCCTCACAGTACCTTTTCATACAGAGTAAACCTGACTACCACAGTCTCCTCCGTAGACAGCAGCCTCTTCTTCACACTGTGGAAATGATTGTAAGTTTTGACTTTTTTATGTACGTAACGCCTATTTTACTGTTGAAATTCAAGTTACATCTTTATTTAATTTTATCTGCTTTATCACGTCATCTAATAAGTTATTCATTTTTAATATCTGTAGATGGACACTCAGTGTAAGATGGTTAGGGGGCTTCTGTCCATCAAGGAGCAGTCACAGTTGGTGGTGAAAGAGACCAGTGGCCGACTAGGTAATGATTTGATTTGTTTTTAAATCATTGTACTTTCACAAATGATTTAGTAATTTAACATATAATCTGGTTACTTTCTCCCACCAGTGGCAGAGGCAGGATTCCAGGAACTTTCATCTGAATTTATCAGGAACCTCATCGCAGCACCTTTATCCACTGCAGCCACATAGTCACTATAGCAGGAGGCAAGCACAAGCAGTCAATTGTCTTTATGATTTGTAATGACTAACGTGTAACTTGTGATAATGTCACTGTTATGTCATGTGGGAACATAACATCTCTTTGCTATATTTTTCTGTGTCTTCTTGTGTCTCTACATATAGCATGCTAATTAATGTTCTGTGTATCAAAACTATTTCAGTGAGTAAGCAGGACTGATACTAGAGCATTTTCAGGTAATCCATGTGATTGACCAGCAGGTGGCACTGGCTGATTGTACAAAATTGCATACAAGCTTGGTGAGGCAAGAGTAGATTTTTCTGTTAAGCTTAATTTCATACCTGTAAAACCTGAAATTGCAGACTGCAACCAGTTAGTCATTTGTTTGGAATAAACAAATATGTCATTCTTCATAAAATAAATGCTGAGAAAGAATTCTCCCTTTTCCTCTATAATCTGCCAAGTGATATTTTGTTTTGATATGTGAACTACAGCAACCCTATTGGAAACTAACATTAAGATTTTTTTTAATAGAAAAGGTTATGTTTTTAAGCTGTTTCATTACTACTATTTTATTATTATCCTCTGAAGTGATTATGCAGTTTTTATAAACTAATGTCATTAAACCTATAAATAAATGACAGGGCGTCAGTTGGAATTAACTTGTACAACAGAGAATCATTAAAATTAAAAAGGGTTTCTGCTTAGTAGTTTGCCTGAAGTCTTTGTTTATATACAGTCCTTTTTACATGCTCATCCTCAGTCACATTTACTCTGTTTGGTGCTGCATCTATTTTACTTCATCAGTGTCCCCTGACCATTCAGGAGGAGGCCCCTCCCCCACAGTGACTCACCCCCATCTCTTGCGTTTGGCTGGGTCACTGATGCAGAACGAAGCTTTGACATTGTACCAGTCAGTCAAAGCTTTGTTCGTTATCACTCCTATGTCTTGGAGCCATTCACTCATTAATGTTCAAATTATTTTCGCTCTTTGCTAACAGTAAACACGAGTGAATGGCTTTTGTGTTTTGCAGTTATGATCTCCAATATGGTGCACTGTGAATTTACCTTGTGATTGTATTCAAGGGAGTGACTAGGGAGCACAGGAACAAGCAAAGAGAAGACAAGTGGGGTTGTGACCGTGAGAGTTGTGAGAAAGGAAGGATGGTGCACAGCGGGAGAGATCGATTCTTATTTAGATGAAAATGAGGCTTGATGCTTGTGGGGTGAGAGGAGGGCAGCTTTAGCATCTAAATGAATAGAGGTTTCACAGAAATGATCCTTAAATGAATTCCCAACAATAAAATGTATAAAGAAGTTTATAAAGCCACTGACATTGTTTTTTTATTCTTGAGGAAACTGTTATGACAGTGATCAACTTTGGGGTTACATACAAATCCCTGCAGCTACTCACTTAAATTTGAATGATGTTGCTTATTGCTTACTCAGTGACTCCAGTAAATGGCATAATACAAGTTATTCTTTAAGTGTTTGATTTGGATACAATGCATATTTGGATAAAGGTGCATTGGGTGTGACGCGGCTCTACAGGTTCCTTGTTTGTAGAGTATTATTAGAAAGAAAGGAATTGATCTTGTTTTTCAGGTTAATCTCTGAAGTTTCCAAGGTTATGTTGGCTTGTAGTAATTTTAAGTGGCTGAAATCCACTGCTTGATATAACTACCAAAGTGTCTGGTGACATGCACTATATAGTTTCCACATGCAAAGAACAGTTGCTGTTTAGGTTTAGTGTATTCTCTATTTCTGTTGTCTCTAACTTTAGATTGATTAGCTACAGATTGTAGTAGATTGATGTATGGAGAGTCAGCATAAACCACTGCCAGTTTGGTCCTACTCCCTCATGCACACCCATCATCTCTCTCAGTACAGTGAGGCAGCTGCAGCTCTGCTCTACATGCATTCAGTCAGCCATTCATCTTGGAATGCTGTCTCTCTGATCTGAGTGATAAACTACACCAGAATTGCCCAGTTTGCAAAAAAACAAGGACACTTGTTTTCAATCTTTGCTGTCAACATTTTCATACTGAAAACTGATGGGATGTTTCATTCATGGGGGTTTAGAACAGAATGATATTCTTAGGATGGACTGTTGCTTGAGATGGATTTTTACTTTCGAAATTGCCATAGTTTGTACACACACGGATATCAGTGTAGAGACTTTTAGTTAGAACTGTAATGCAGACACCAAATCAATCAATACTTGTTTTTATTCAAAACACTTACTTGTCTGAAGGTACATGAGTTAGATTCATGCACTTCTAAAACTAATTTTCACTAAAAATGTAAAGTTGCAGACGCTCGAACACTTAATCGACGACTTCAGGCGCTGTGTTACGTAGGTGATCTTTTATATAAATGACAACATGTTTAACCATTTGCAATCGAACCAGCATGTTGATGACGTAAGGGGCTATCCATTTGCAAAGTTCGTACATGAGGAGGATCTTCACTCTGATGCAGTTAAACGGTCTGAAACGCTGTGCAAAAATGGGCTTCTCGTACACTGTTACCGTCTTTGCGCCAGCTTTTATACATGTGCAAAATCCTTAGCTGCATATCTGAATAGCATTGATCAACCCACCCACAAGTTCTCGCTCTGTGGTGAGTTCAATGGTCAACGCGACGCACACCGCTCGCGCAGCCCGGAACATCCCACATACTCGCGCGACATCAACAACAACGGTAAACCATAGTCTGTTTTGGAGATTTTTGATTGGAGCTAGACGGTCAGAAAGATTAGTCGCTGAATTTGCAGTTTATTTCTTTTTAATTTAGCTAATTTTATTTTCAAAACAAAAGAGCACGCCTATTGTTAGATATTTTTTCGTTTTTATTATTTTTTATTTTTTTCGAAAATGTGCGAGGCGCAGTTGGCGAGCTCACACAGTCTGTGCATGTGTGTCCCTGCTGCTTTTCTGCTGGGCTACAGCTACTAACGCTAACCTAGCTGCTTTTCACTCGGTGGGTAGCTAACGCTAGCCTGGCCGCGTTTATTCACTTGGAGAGAAAAAACAGAAACGAATGTAAAACGGGTTTGTGCGATTTATTTTATGCTAACTGCGCGTGGTTGTTTGCTAATCGTCGGTGTCGGGTACGGTAAGAAGTGTTGTATGATCGGTCGTAGAAAATACTTTGCTGGCTAGCTAACAGGCTAGCTATTTGTGTGTATTCTTCGACTGAGGAAAACGGCGAGTTTTCTTTGAAAGTATGGATGACCAGACCAGGATGATGACGGGTCTCACTGGACTCGGTGGACTACCACAAGCCGATGTCGGTGACCCAGACTCGGTTAGGAAGCAGCAGTCTCTCGGTCAGCCACAGCAAGACATTGGGGATATCCTACAGCAAATAATGGCCATCACCGACGAAAGCCTGGACGAAGCACAGGCCAGGTAAGACAGGCGAAGAGCCATTTTCCACTCACGACAGTTAAGCTAACGTGGGTTGTATAAACCTTATTTTTGTTGCAGGGCTCCAGTGTTTTTGTGAAAAGTTCACGTAAGGTAATAAGTAATTACAACGTTATCGGAAGTTCACATTACATTGTAATTCACTGTTAATCCAACAATGCTGAATTTAGTTGCAGAATAATTTGAACACTCGCATTACAGTGCTGTTGTAGTTTGTAAAGAGGCTCTAAAAGATGGTGCTGTATTGCTAATTGTAATTTTAAATATCACTTTGTTTAAATGCAACGTTAAAACGTTGTTTTTTTTAAGTGGCGCATCACTAAGCATTTCGACATTTTTCCGAGTTTATCACAATGCACACATGTATACATCAAAGTAAAATGCATATGGTTTAATAGAGTATCAATGTTAGTTTTATTAACCATTATGTAAATAAACTAATAATACACATTTCACAAGTTTCTGGTGTTTTCCCATTGTTGATCCAGTGTAAAGTTAGTGACGCCAATTTCCCCTTCACAGCTATAATGAAAACTATGAAGAAGTACGCCAATAGCATACACAGTGCACTCTATGTAAGTTGCAGGAGTCAGAACTGTGCGAGTGAAATCTTGCTATCTTGCCAAAGCTTTGCTATTACTAATCAAACGATGCCAAATTAGATTTGTCTAATTATAACAACATGTATGTATGTATCTGTGCTGTCACTCTGCGTCATATAAATGTCGAATACTCATTGAAATGCAAATTACCGTGTAAATTAAGGTAAGGCTGGGATTGCTCAATTGTTCCAAATACCAGCCCAGTGCTATCGGTGATGACAGCAATCCTTCATTCATATCACTCCTCAGTTAATGTTTGTGTTAAGGGTGTTTTTGGGTATCATTATTGTAGGGAGTATGCTCTGCAGCGAGATACTGACCTGCACTCATTTACCATGTGGCTCAAGGAGCATAAGGTCAGATTCAGATGAAGCGTCACTATTTCAACAATAGACAACCCTCCACTGCATGACTGTGGCCACAGTGTGATGTGTCATTAGCTAGTGATTTTCCACCCAACATTTGACCACCTGGTTCTCTTAATTAATTCACTCTTCTTTCACTCCCTCCCTCCCTGGTGTTCATCCTTTTCATTGTGTGCTGGGTGCAATCAATTCTCCTATAATGTGTAAGCGAGTGCAGCTGTCCGCAAATCGAGTTTCTATTAATGAGATGGTGGTGAGGGGGAGGGATGATGCTACACCAGCAGCCTATGAACACTGGGATATTACCTTCATATTCAGTACAACTTTGAGGACTTTATCAGTCCTTGATTCATGGACAGATTGAAATATTTTAGCTTTGAAATATTTCTTATCATCTGTTATTTTTGTTTTTCTTCAACTTCAATTTGTGAAAACTTTTTTAAAACCTTCTACTGTGGTTAATCAAGTTGTTTAATTTACAGATGTGTTGGTGTAATTCACTAATAGCAGACCTAACATAAGAAGTTAACAGGCTATTCTGAAAGATCAGAAGATGTGGCTGCTTTGAAAGTGCAAGAGGTGTCTTTGCTGTATGCTTACATTCATCTGAACCCCTAGTCAGAGTATGTCCTCGTAATGCTTCATGTGTGCAGTATTAATACTATAAAGACTGTAGCTTAGCTCACTGGCCTTTTTACAGTTTATATCATGCTCTGCTCAACTCCTTTATGCTGCTGTGCATAGTATTTATACAATCAATATTTTTATGGATGACGTATATATCTTCTGAACAGTGCGTTTTGTATTAGCTGAGAGATTACCTTGCACTAAGTGTGCTTCTGATGCATACTTAATATAAAAGGCCAAAACTTAGTCATATTCAGGCCACATGTAGGAATAGCAACTTAAAACATAAAGTCTTCAATGTCGTACTTGTCTCGAAACATACTTACATGTCAATCTTCTCCTCGGTCATGATCTACAGATAAATGTATGAAGTAGTTCATGTTAGCATGACGCCCTTGTCACAAAGGGTGGCAGTGTGTTGGGATGGGGAGTGGTCAGGGCAATGCAACAACTTGGTGTTGCAGAGTACACTTTCTGTGCACCAACCGCCCTCATCCTCTCACCCTGTCGCCATATGTTCAGATGCTGGACAGAGGAATCGCCGGCGCATTGGGGTGGATCAGACGACCCCACAGAGGGTGGGAGAGCAGGGGGGGGCATGGCAGGGGGTGGCTTGCCTCTCAACTTCCAGCACAGGTCAGTACAGGACCGCATGAGCACTTCTTTCTCCCCCTCCTGCTCATACACTCCATGTTGAAGGCAGCCCTCCCCCAACTCAAATCCAGAATTGACAGAATTGGTGGACAGCATGACATATTTTATGCTGGACACATAACTCTTTACATCATACTGCCTCAATATTCTCATAGAAAGGCAATCTTTCTTTAGGCATATCATTTGCTAGTCACCGTAGTTCCCACATTAACACTGCAGTGGATATTTACAACTGGAATTGG
>OMLM01001538.1:0-11942 GCA_900302695.1 Helostoma temminkii
TAATTTCTTCACTTATAAAAATATAATACAACAATAAAATTACACTTTTTACAGGAAGGAGAAAGGGAGAAATTGTGTTTACAATAAAAAATAAACTTGTTATTTTTACAAGTAGTAAGAAAAGAAATCACAGCTCTGGGCCCACAGCACAGACCTGAGAAGAGAGAGGAAAAAAAATGCTTGCTAAGCTATCCGTTTCACACACGCAGGGACAGAAGGTTCGATATTCATTCGATCGATGAATGAAAAGGCACAATGGCAAAATCGGACGGGCCCCTTTTCAAATCCACATCTCCAGTGTCCCCCCCCGCCACTTCTCCACAGTCTGCAGTCGCTGGGCGGCTGGTGTGGTAGGCAGAGAGAGAAAGAGAGAGAGAGGAGAGCAAGGGTTACATCAAGGCTGCTCCCTGGACCGTGCAAACAAGTCTAGACCAGTGACCTGTTCAATGGCTCCTTTTGAGGAGCAGGGCAAGTTCGGTCAGAGCGAGGAGAAAGGCAGGCACAGCCTCTTTTCACTGCCGAAGCAGCTCACAGCCCGCGATCGACAGGAGGTAAGGAGGGCCGGGAGGGCAGGCATCTGCTTCCATGGTTACGGGCCGGGTATGGGGACCCAACTATTGAGGAAGCTCCGTTCTCATGCTCCCACAGAGGCAATGTCACGCATTTTAAAAATGCGTCAGGCCGGGGCGAGGACCACATCCACCGGTGGCAGAGATGCTCTTTGAGAGGGGGGAAATAAAATGATTGTACGTCAGTTTGAGGAGGAGAAAAAGAGTAGGGGGAGCGCTTTGAGATGGGGGTGGCAGCATGTGCTCGAAAGAAAGAAACGCATCACATGATCACGGCAAATCCTAATTCATAGCAAGGTGTTTTTTCGGTGAGCTGCAATGATTTTCTCAAATTTGCTGGTACTACATTTTGGGCTGCTTTTGTGGTGAAATTGTATTGTTCTGTGGAAGTCAGTGGCTCAGATGATTTATTCTTGGAGGGAGCAAAGGTCAAGGTTTATGTGGTGAACTCTTTTGTTGGGAGGCAGCGATATCATAATGAGGATTTTCACCAACCTGCAACTTTCATGTTTGAAGCATAAAAAGAGCAAGAAGGGAAGGAAGGAATGGGAACTATGTATTTTTTAAAAATATTTTCACTGGAATTTATTCTATATTTATTGTTTTTAATAACCTAAACGTGTGACCTGGTAAAAACAAATCAGTTATAGCAAATTGTGTATAATTGTTACAATAACTGAGAATTTGTGTGAGGGTTTTGGATTGCTAATCTGTCCAGTGTGGAGAGTCACATCTGTCTGTTTGTTTGTTGATTTGTTTGTGTTTGGGCACAAGCTGTGTGTGTGCTCAGCTGAATGGATGCTTTGGGCTTTTTTTTCACGAAGGAGGGGTGTGTTGGAACGTTGAATTTGGTCATGCAGCTGACGCTTTACCTCCTAACACACTCCAAACAGAACGGACAGATGGCCGGCCCTAAGGAAGGGCTCGGGGCATTGGATTTGCTCTCAGACCGTGGGAAAGTCTTTGGCTGACTTCACCTGCTCAGGGAGCTGATGTGACTGGATTAAACAGCAATGAAAGAAGTGAGAAATGAAAACTAACAGGGACCACGGCACACAAGTCTTTGTGCAAGTCCGAGCATTTTGTCATGTCGTGTTTAAGAGAGAAAAGACAAAGAGAGATGCATGAAAAAGATTTATTGTTCAGATTTTTTTTTTAAGAACAGCAAACATGTCTTGTAAAATATAACATTTTTTTGTTGGTTTGCAAAAGGAGATGGGGTGGATGGGTTCATTCTATTTTTTGTCTTTGTTATCCTAATTGGAAACAGTTGATCCTCAGTTTGTTGGGACATTAGACATGATGTTTGGCCATCTCACTCTCTGCTTTTGATTATCCCTGTCTCAGAGAGACAGCCATGTGCGCACTTTGATTTATTGTTATTAAAAAAGAATGGGGGCTGTTTATCAGGCTTTCATCTGATTGATGCTAAAATGCATGCACACTTCAAATTCATACTCACAAGAAACCACGGGCTGTGCATTTAATGGGTCATTAATTATCAGTCTGAATGTGCAATAAACTTAGATGCATCACTTGTGCTGAAACATTGTGTTTTGCTCATTTCATTTAGCAGCTGGTCGTTGGAATTTATGAAGACGCCACTTAAAGCTGTGCTGACAAGTGTGAAACCCCATTTGAAACCATACAAATGAATTATCAGAAACAAAAGTCAAAAATCACTGTTATAACTGGGGTAATGATCAGTGTAGCATGAAGTCCAGACAGGTTGCTCTTCATTCATCACTCAAGGATTCCACCTGTGTGATCCGAGTGCAGATTCCAGCGACAGAAAAAGAAAACATGGATGCGCACGTACAGATTTATCCATTCATATTCTGCTTAAATTTAATGTTTTTTCTGAAGGCTTTAAGTTCCTGTAGCACATCAGAATGATCATCTGTAACATTTTGAGGATGTTGTTCTGTGTATATTTGAGATTAATTACTGTTAGTGTTGTGTAGTTACTTTATGATTTGTTATCTATTTTAGACAGAAATGAATATTTGCTATTTTTATTTTTACTCCTTTGGCAGAGATGTTGTAGAAAATATAGAAAACTATATTTTTCAATTAATTTGTTCATTTGTTAATAATGGCATGGTTATCATGTTTATGACACTAGCCCAGGCGTCTTCAAATGTACATAACCACAAGAATCCCTGTTTGCTTCTACTTTCGATGTCACGTTCTCAATGAAATACTCCATTGCAGTTTGGCTACACAAAAGGCATTATCTTTCATATGAGTAGAGTGCATAAGAGTTCAATTTGGGTGCGAGTCAAGTGCTCTCCATCGGTGAAGGGTGTGTGTGTGCGTGTATGTGTTTGTGTGTTGTTTGGTCAAACGAACTGTGGAGAACTAATCAAATGTGGTTATGCGCAGAGCGGTGTTGGACAAGAAACGTGAATTTGACTCTGCAGTGCTTAAGAGACCCTTCAGGAATTTTGTGTGGATCAGTTTAGTAGGTAAACTGTGCTCTTCACACTTAGCCAAGTCTTCCTTCTTTCTGGGAATGATTGGTGCCATAGTGATTAGGTTATATAGTCACTTCACTTGAACCACATTGCTTCTCAGCACATGTATGATGGTGCAACAACGCATTTAGAAGTTTTTATCTTTTCCTCCTCCCTTTCGCTCTCAGCTATAACGGTGAAAATCTGAGCTAAGCACTTCACTAAAAGACATGTAGTGTTTCTTCTACTTGTATGAACTCAGCTTTTAACAAATGTCTCAATGCAGATGTTAAGAACACACTTTTTTGTACGACTGCAGAGCTGTGTAACATTGATGTAGATGGAGCTACCCTTTGACAGTGCACCGACACTAATTGGGTTACTAGAGCTCGTTCCCCAATCGCTCATACACGTGTATAAATACACACTAAGAGACATTTTGTGCTCTGGCCTCACTGACCTGTTCACATCAAGGTTTATTTTTATAGTGGTAATTTGCCATTGGCCCGATGGTTTGGTTTCAGAGGCCCACATCATTAATCATGGAGGGCATTACTGCAGTATAATTACACTTTCTCCAAGTGAACCCGCAACATTTCCCGCATCTGCACTCTCTATCTCTGTCTATAACATATATACACACATTCGGAATGTAGTCAGCTGCAAAGTATTCTTCACACAGCAGGATGGGCGACAGCAGAAGTGCGAGGGCTGTACTGTTTAAATGGTACATACCCGTGTGTATCCAGAGAGTAACGAGAGCTCTAATATCCTCATATAGAATCTGTGAAGAATGCCTGAGTGGTTTCAACACAACTGCTTTGGTGTTGATTGACTACTTGTTTGAAGGTGTTTGCAAGAACTTAAGACAAGAGTTGACAATAATTGAAATAGCAAACACCCCAGGAAACAAATGAATGTGTGTGTATGGGGATGTGACGGAGGGGGAGTTAGAATCACCAAGTGGCAACGCTGTGTAACCTCTTTGAGATGATTGTTCCACACAAAATGCACCCCCAGGTCGTGTGACACATTTCTGAATAGGCTCTTCCGCGGGATTTAACGGGTTAACAGCAGACAAAGGGAGCTGGGACCATGTAGCCCAGCAGGGGAGACCCCAGTGGAAACACCAGGCTGCCTTATAATCCCTCCTCCATCCCGTCCCACTTGCTCTGCCTGCAATCACGGCTGACTGACATGCTCTGTGAGGCTGCATGGCTTTGGGGTGAGAGGAGCCACATGTTTCCAGCTGGAGCACATCTCTGCAGAATTGCTTCCAAGATCTCATACACATATGTACACTAACACACACACATCTCCCCCAGGCCATGTAAGGATTTTTACCTTTTTTACTAGAGAAATGCTAATTAAAGACTGGATGGACATGCATTTTGGACAGATGTGTGACTTTACTATTGCGTCCAGGTGAATATAAGTCCTAATCTCTTATACACACGAAAGAGGACTCATATAGTCCTCATGCGGGTGTGTGCTGGAGACCATGGAGGTCTAGCAAAATAAATCCAGTACATAAAACAATGTTGCACAGTTGTCGGTTCCACTGATGTTTGCAGCACATCTTTTGTCTGTGATAAACTTGGCCAGTTGAAGTCTGGCTTGCCATTTTCTCTTATGTAATATCTGAATGAACTGTTACATTGTTTAGTTTTTTTCTTTGATCAGAGTTGACTCTAGAGCGCTGTTTTATATTAAGTAAAGATTTCTTAGTTTTTGTAGTGATTCAGATTCAAATCTGTATCCAACCTAATAAAATATGTTTATTTTACTTGATTCGAGCCACTCAAAAGCATGCCGTGTTTGATTTTCATTTAAAAAATCGAAAATATTTTCACTTTCTTTGTGAGTCTGAAGTGCTTTAACACAATTTAAATATTGCATTTATGTTTTCAAAATGCAATTTATTAAATCCAAATGCTTAATTTCCCAAACTATTTCCTGTAACACTTTTTTAAATGCAAATTGAATGGTTTTTGAATATCGTTACCCTGTAAATATCACAGGGTACTATTTTTTACAAACAACACTGTTTAATTATTCTAAATTGCCATAAATCAACTTCATAAATATACATGGTTTTAATAAAAGAAATTATTGCATACATACAAGGGTTGTCTTAAAAAGCTTTGTCTTAAAAAGCCTTGTCCACTTGATCTCTACGATGACCAAGTGGAGACAGATATGTTATACATTAGTTAGGGCTATATTTCCATTCATAAAAGTCATTTCCTCACTGACATGTATATGTAGTATAAATAAAAGCATAAATAAATGAAAATAATTCAGCGTGGGTCCATTGGTATTATGCCTCACTTGGAAATTTTTATTACATCTGACTGGCAGAACTTGAACAGTTCAAGTTTAAAGTTGTTGTTTGACCTCGCTAATATTGTGCACTGAGGACATCTTAAAGATTCAGACAATGCTTCCAGACTGACTCAGATGGTGCTTAGGAAGTCAATTACAAGCTAATGGCCATTCTCATTGGAAGGCAGCGCTGCTTCACCTGCTGCTTTACCTGCAAGTGACCTGCTTTATTAGCATCAATAAGAGCTGTGCAGACCTTCCGCTATCTAGTGCCCAACTGTGAGCGAAAGGCATCTAAACTGAAATAGCCATTTAAAGATCATCAAATATTAATTCATCTGCTCTTGCTTATGAGTTTTAGCGTATTGACTGGTACCTCCTAATTGTGTCTGATTGTTTTGCAAGACCCTAATTAAAGTCTCCGATCTGCAGTCATTTTTCCATAGTCTTACACTAATTCACGTAATTTCCAGTGTTCTTCTTCCCATTGTAGGGTGATTGCTTTGATAATGAGAGGCTGTGCACAGGCATAATCTTTGGGAAAGCATTTGGTAAGGACATGCAGAGAAAAGGTATAGTTATGATAACTGCCTCAACAATGAGAACTCGTCCTTAATGTAGTCGATTACAGCCACTTCTAGCGATGAAATGAAAAATTATTTGTTCCGTATAATGTTGAAGTACTTGAAATTTACACATTTGTCGCTAAGATCTTATTAAAGAAAGATCCAGGAAACTGTATTTTACTTTGACGTCATTTCTCATGTTGGGTATAACAAGAATACAGCATTGAATGTATACTGATTTCTTCATTTCACTGTGTTGAATTATAACATTAATACATATTTAACTATAATTTTCTGCATCTAAATCTCAACCGTGGGTTAGGGTTAACACAGTTTAATAGATCACATATAATATTATAAATACCAAATATAAATAAATATAAATGTTTCTGTAGTATCTAAAGCACCTGTGTACTTTTTGATAGATTTGTTTAGTGATAATTCTATACATAAATGACAAACTAAGTGTTTCACTTCTCTGTTGTTTTCGTCATATTGTCCAAGCTGCCTGATAGGACAGCGGTAATTAAAACACAAGGCCAGGTCAGGAGGTGAGCTGAAAGCACAATAAACAATCAGAGATCCGAGGATGAAGGTGCCACACAGTCCAAATCCATTTTAATTGTTCTTTGAATTAATTTGAAAATGCTCAGGTCAATTACGAAGATGCATTCTTCTGGCTGTGTATAATGTCATATTCATCGATCCACAGAGTTTACTTTATGCACTCATGTGTAGGATACATTTATGTTTCTGAAACTCCACCGTTTGGAATTCATTAGGTATTGATCTCTTTTAGCCACAGTAAAAGCACGGTCTGATAGCAGCCTTGTCTGAAGCCAGGTAATCAATTCAGTGCCATTCAGGAACAGATGCCCTTTTACTTTGTTATTGTTATGCATCAACATTTCATATCCAAACTAAAAATGCTCATGTCCTTTTTACCAAATTTAAATTAAGATGTCACATTTCTTTCTGTTTTCTCTAAAAATACACACTTTGTGTTTGGAAACAGGAAATGATGGGATTCTTCTCTGGATTGACGGGAGAACTTGTCGCATTGGATTTGTGCAGTTCGTATTCTCGCATCCCTTCCCCTTTGGAGTTCGTATGAGGTTTGGTTGTCTCTGCACAGCCTGCTCTTCTTCTCCCCTCTACTCTGGCACTCTGATTCTTGCCCTCCATCCATCCCTCCCTTTGCACTGATTGGCTATCGGCTTGTCAGCTGCAGCCAATAAACCTTGGTGAAAATTTCAGTGTTTAGTCTGGTGCTAGGCAGCAGGATCAACAGACAGGTGGGTCAGGCAAAGTCATTGCACCGGTTGGCTGCACAGCAAAGCTCTTTTAGCTTTTAAAGCAACATTACACCCTGGTTTAGCAGTCACAAGATATTATGTATGTCATTTTAAACAGTTTGGTCAATAATTGTGAGCACGAACAGCTGTCTTCTAAATCCAGAACACTAAGAAACATCGCTGGGATTTTGTCAGATGCTTCAACAGAAAGAACCTGGTGCTGCTGTCACTGGCTGCAGTTACGATGAAGCTGTATTTTATTGAACTTTTTAGAGATGCTCCCACCCCACTATATGTGTGCACCACAGGGCTCACTATTAGATTTCAAAAAATCTCATGACTCTTTCTAGTTTTTACACTTAACTTTTCATGTCAGCAGTTGTATTTGTGTGTTTGCTAAAGTAGTATTTCTTTCTTTGTAAATCGTGTTTGCAAGTGGCTGAACGCTGAGAAAGAGGGGCCAGTAAAACTAGGCCTCTCTACAGGGGAAGTAAATCCTGTGTGCAACCTCAGCTCTTTCTCTTTCTCTGCCAGTCGTAGACTGCAGCTTCTTTCCAGAATGCACAAAAACTCAGGAAACAGAGTTACCCAAAATATTCTGTGCAGAAAGTCAAACTTCAGCATTTAGGGGTTTTAATTGTGTTATTCTATCCACTGCAATTGAAGTCACATACTCAACTCACTGCAGAATGGCTGGATGGGTATGTCATTAGACCGAACCGTATAAACTTCTGTCTGGATTAACCTGTTGACTGTTTTTCTGTCATGGCTTGAGGCAACATTAAATTAATGGAGATAAGAGCTTTGAGCCAAAAATAACACCCTGTCTCTGGTGAGCCTGTGGAGAATAAAATAGCACAAATTATCTTCCTTCAGAGTTTTGGCTGCCAGTATGTAGGGTTGTGGTAAAGATAACAAAAATGTGTAATGTGTTAAAAATGCCAGTTGTTAAATGAGCAACTCCTGATTAATACAAATGGCTCTGTGCATAGGTTTTTCTTTCTCTTACAGTTTGATTAGTTTTTTGGCCAGAAGTGTGTTAAAAATGAAATCTCAGATTCAGCCAGGTTTGTCAGCTGTAAGCACTAATGATGTTCCATTTCTGTTACATTGCAGATGTATGTTACTGTCTGAAAATACAAGCTTATCTGTGCATTCCCAGTTTGTTTTTGTTTCCACACCTCTGTCTTTCCATCCCCCACTCGCTATAATTTTATCACATCTTATGTATTATCAGGTTGAGAGGTCTGTCTGATTTTTCCATCCCTGTCTGGCTCACAATGGTATATCCCAGTCCCCAAGGGAAGTTCCCCCATTCACCACCCCCCCACACCCATTCTCATTTGAACTTTGACCCTGGTCTCCTGCCTTTCAGGATATGAAATGACCCTCTCAGTGGGAGAATGTTTTGGAGCTGACTCTGTTTAATGCAGGTCCGAGCAGATGAGGAGCTCAGATGGCTGCATGGCCATTTTGTTGAGAGGTCTAAGGGCTCTATTTTTCTCTGCAATTGCAAAGACTAGTACTTAATCATATGTGTAGACAATGAAGATGGCATGCAATTGCGCTTTGTTTTCCTTCTATATAGTGTACTATGTGCTAAAGCATTGTGTGATGTGCTATATAAAGAGGGTGTGATGGTTAATCTCATCTTCTCAGACAGTCGTAGCACTCGCTTCATGTTTAATAAACAGATGTGCCAGTACCCAGGATGTCACTGTTTTACTGCACCTGCTGATTTACAGAAAATAGCACTACAAGTCATAACCGACCGGTTTGATGTGCAGGAAATTCACAGATGCTTGTGTCGTTGCAACAGTAAGGTATGGACTGCACATGATTTAATCAGTGTAACCATAATACGTTCTCCAGTGTGAAGGCATTGTGATCTGGTAACGCACATCTGTCTGCCTTCAGATGGCTTTGGGGATTTAATCAGCTGAAAGTTTGGTTTCAAGCATTTGCTGATGACAGATAATAGTAAGAATCAGCCATTAATATTGAGTTCAGTCCAGACTATTGGAATTACAGTCACATTACCCTCTTATCTTTGATGCCGATCTAAATGTGTCCGCTGGCTGGAATATTGTATCTCATCAGTGTTTGTTCACATTATTCAGCACATTGTGTAAATGTCATACCACTCTCTCTTGATTTCATGATATTACCAGATTATCAAATGGGTTTGTAAACTTTTTGCACCTCCAATCTCTGTGCCGATGGCATTGTGCATGACATGAAAAAAGCAGTTTAACTACCAAGTTGTAGAAATGCAGTTTAAGCACCATGAAAAAGCGATCTTATTCTACTTGTCTTGGCCACCACACCAGTCTCTGGTCAACAGCACCAGCCATATAGTAGACTGGCCAAAATTGATGTTGGATGCATGTTCCATGCAGCAGCAACACAACTTTCAAACAGCCCTCAGCAATCACAAACTGAGCATCTCCTTATTTAATCCCAAACAGAGTCAAGCAAGTTCTGCAGATGCTCAGCAGTTTGGCGTTAAATTGAGCAAGAGAAGCCGATGTCAAGAGAGGCTCTCAGGGCCGAACTTTAATCTCATCTTCAGTGAGTCACAGGTACGTGACATGTGTTTGCATTACTGCAACAAACCACCTGATTGTGTTTGGCAACTGTTGTGGCTAAACTGTAGAAGCATGTAAAAACATATTCACCTGCTGGTGATTCATACAAATTCTACTTCGGAGGTCAGAGATTATTGTCTACTTGAAAATATTAATCATCCCTGATGAGCTTTGCTTATCGCTTTGTTCAGTCACTGGAGCAAGCATACACAAAGGCGACACCATTTGTACACCATTTTTGTGCTCATCAACAAGCCACATTACTTGACGTTTGTGACATAATATGAGTGATCTATTGTAGGTGTTTACTGAATAGTCTCACATGGTTTAGATAAATTGTGTTTTCCAAAAGAAAGTTATTTCAGCCATATTCGAATCAGGAGGTACTATATGAGTTTGTCGTGCATCCAGTCTTTTGTATTTACTCTGTCAAAAAAATTCTGGCATCTGGGCTGAAATCTTAAGCAACCAGCACGCCCATGGAGTTGACTTTGGAAGGCACTAAGCATTCCTGCTCGACACCGCATTAGCCCCTAATTCTCCCCACCTCGGGGTGCTGGGCAGCCTGCCAGGTAGAGGTTGCCATGACTCCTAACACCACCCTTTGCGTTGCTTCCCCCCCCCAGAAGGTGCCAGATTTTGGGAGGGAGCCGGCCGAGCTAACGTTTTGATTTAGACAAAAGATGTCTTCACAATGTCAGCAGAATACTTACTGGGAATGCTGTGGCTTTCTGGTAGGAAATCATGTGATCTTTCCAGCCAAGATTTTGTAATAGTGCCAAGCGAGAGAGAGCGAGAAAGACACACAGAGGGAGAAAAGGGGGAAACTTTAAATAATGATGCCAGCAAATCGTTTTTGTCCTGTTCTTTCTTCTCATGTTCTTGTTTGTTTCGGAGAAAATGGCGGACAGCGCATCGCTGAACTGGACTCGTAGCTTGTCAGGGTGCTCAGTTTAGAAATGTCCCTCGGTCTTTTCATCATTTCTCTCATTACAAAAAAAAATGTTTTGTAATGCTGGCTGCTTATTGCACACACCCAGGTAGAAAGTGTGTATAGAGAAGGATAGAGATGATGAATCAGGCAGAGTAGTAGAAATCTGGGTAAGTGGCATTTTCATTCTCGTCTCACTTCAGGCTTTCCTTTGTCGCACTGCGGCCGTAGGAATATTCCGTTGTTTGTGGCTCTCTGGCACTGGCACAGTTAATGGTAGCTGACCATGGCATGCTTGATTACACTGGCATCCCTCTCCAGCTTTGCTCTCTGCTATCTGCGGTCTTGGCTAAGTTGAGCTAACCTATCACCACAGTCACATTGCTGCTGGCCAGGAACAGCACTACTATGGCAATTCTACAGGGTAGTCTGGAATAGTAGTCCACTACAGAGTTTTAGTAGTTATTATTATGTACTTAATTCATATCCTCGAACTGCTGGCTCGCAAACCAAGACACAGCAACTTCAGAATGTGAAGTAACTGTTTGCCTTGATGTTTTTTATTTCCATGTGGATCAATTGTTGTTAGAACAGTTACTGGCATGTAATACTCTTTTTGTTCTTTGTCATCATTATACAACACTGTAACTGTTAATCCAGTGTTGAATCTAAATACACAGTAAAAAGCGATGCATACATACTTTTGTGTGGTATTTAATAACAACTTTTTCCTGTTTTCAGAGAGACTAAAAACTGACCGCGGACAGCAAATCCCCCCTGGGAATGATACATCCATGAAGGGTAAGTTATCACAATCCTTTCACCATCTGTTTGATGAACTTTTACTTTTGGGGTGAATTTCAACAAAGACTCTTGCTGCAGTTTCTCTGCACTGAACTCACAATACCTTTGCTCCAGACTTTCACATTACTTTCACTGTCATGCTCTGTGTGAATGTTGAAGAATAGCTACACTGTAAACTGATATTCACTACCAGGGGAGGAGGTTTTGAAGGTATTTTTGATTGGCATCTCGCTATAAATGACATTACCTGACACACACTATTATCAATATTCTCAGTTTTTTTGTATAATTCCAGCCCTTAACTCAATTATTTTGCTACTTTGGCCATAACCATTTGGCACAAACCCGTAGATCCGATCTTGTGACAAATCTGACAGCACAAGCTCGCCTCTGTGGGTCTTTGTCATT
>OMLM01001540.1:1128-11627 GCA_900302695.1 Helostoma temminkii
TCTATGAGACTAATGACATGACAATAAAGACTAAGATGCAAATGAAACTGCAAAATTTTGGAAATCATGCTATGCCATTTTCTGATTGACACAATAAGAATGCAAGTGAATTCATAAAATAGAAAATTAAACCTAAGACATGTTCTAATAAAACAAGTTGTGAGCAGCAGAGATTATCTGGTTAGTGTGATTTCTGTTCATCCACATGAGTTTGAGACTGTTGCCGCCTACTGTGGATATGATTTAATATTCCTCTTAGTGCATAATGAACTGTAGGTACCCTTTGCAGACAAACATGCTTACTTAGAAATCATTAGAATATGCAAATGAGGAAGACTAAAGGCATATTTGCAATTGAGAGAGGTTAAAAGCACTATTATCACATGAAGTGCATATGCAAGCAGGATCAAAGCTGACAAAACATCCATTTGTTCACACATCAAACAGCCTGACAGTGGCTTAGAATTACAAAGCAGCACATTTTGTAAAATATTAGTGATGAAAATAATAGAAGCTCTTAGGGCATTGTTCTTGTCTGAAGTGAGAATTTTTATAATTCCAGCTGCATTAAAATGGATTAAGACGACAACAACAGCTTTACTGTGGACTTTGATTTTTACAAATGGGATACGGTGATGACTTTCACCTTCTCTCTTAAAAAAATATTTCCATCACATTTATTTTATTATTCATTTTACAAAAAAACCCCCCAAAACTTGACTATAACATTTCCCTATTGGTTGTGTTCTAAACCAGTTTAGACCAGTCTAAACCTTTTTACCCAGTTACTAAAACCTAACAAAAACACTCTGTGGAAACTGAACTCTAATCTATGTGTTCCTAACCCAAATAACTTTTGACTGATTTACACTTTAATGCCATTTTATTATATCCATCAATTATCTTTTACTGCTCATCCTTTTAAGGGTCGCACGTCAGCTGGAGCCAGTCCCAGCTGACACTGGGTGAGAGGCTGGATACATCCGCAGGACAGAGACTGACACTCATTTTACTATATTAGTAAGCAGTGGCTATTCTGCAGTCTGTTGGGGTTAAAGGCAAAAATTCATATATACTGACAGCAATGAAACAAATGCCATATTTTATCATAAAGAATCTTTAGAGGTCAAGGTATCACTTAGAAAGGCAGCTTGATCTGCCCGTGTTGGTGTCTTCCGTTTCAACAGTTCCCCTGCAGGAGGATGCTGACTGCCTGCTGAGTGAACTGATTTGATCATAAAAGAAACATGGCATATCATGTCACAAGAAATCTTTCAAGTTCAATGCACATACAATTAAATGTGGAATATTGAGCTTACAGTTACCACTATCAGATATGTGGACGAAGCACCTTATCCTTCTCATTTGCTGCTGAAGCCAGAAACTTAAGTAACAATCCTAAGGGATGATAATAAAGTGTTGTTAGTACAAGATACTTCAAATAGTAATATTACTATAGAATTAGTGCCAGTGTGTTCATTACTGTTACCATGATACAAAAATCCAACCTTGTGCCTCAACATAACCAAACTATGATGGGTCCATATCTGAACTGGGTGTTTAGCGTTTTGCTTCCATGACTACAAAAGCATAGTTGCAATTGTTATCATTATGGATCAGTAGTGGCAGCAGAAATCAAAAGTCACATCCACAAACCACAGAAAATAAACTTACTTACTTACTGCATCAGTAAGTTTAAACATGTATGGTGGTAAAATTACTCCAGCACATATCTATCTATGCATCTGCTGGACTTGCTTATCCTTTAAGGTGTGCTGGAGATGATCCCAGCTGATAATGGGCACGAGGCCTTTTGCATATCAGCACAATTTATAGTTTTTGTCTTTTTCTTTTTGACTGTCTTGATTTAGCTCCAATTCCTTTTGTACTTGTTCTTGACTAGCACTCTTTCCAGGACTTTGTTTACAGTTTGGTTGCAGTTTAATGTTGCATCATAAATCTTGCCCTAATTATGGTAATGATCCACTATTAAAAATAACAGTCACAATTACATTTCAAATTAATAATCTCTGTTACATTGTGTTGCTCATCAAGTGCCTTTGGTGAACTGTACACACGGAGGAGAATGGTCGGTGCTCAGGGAGTTATTAGTGATATGTTTTGATGTGATTTGTGGAGTTGCATGAACAAAGTGTCAGTGATGATGTTACACAAGTGAGTGCAAATATACAGAATATGTACTGGCTGGAGAACCAGCCTGACTAGGTATCAAACTTCCTTTTACCATCTTATCTTTTCAAACCCATTTCTACACCTTATACTGGGGTTTTTGATGACTGTCTTCATTAATGTCTCTGTAGTACCTGCAGAGTTTGATTCTCCTGAGTGTCATGATCCAGACGTTGATTATCTCACTGAGGCAATGAACCCTGCTCTGGTTTATCATGGGCCAAACTGGAGAGGATTATTAAAGTGACACATTGGCAAATTGATAACTCTAATCTTGTTGGAGGCAGAATCCTATTAACAGAGCTGTGCCCATGGGATGAGTCCCTTTAGTTTGGATTTCAAGACTTCATAATTACTAATGGTTATGAGAGCCTTTAAACTGAAGCAGAGGTGGGCAAGAGCATTCTGTGACACAGTGCAAAAAGAAGTGCAATAGCAATAATTACAATTCCTAGCAGTTTTTTTGAGTTAACAATCCATTTAAAAACAAGTTGGTCTAATTAGATAGCTTTAATATTCCCATTTTAAAATCACTTTGTTACTGTTACAATCTCCTGCAGCAGGTTTTGCAGACACAAAAACAACAAGATGTTAGGGACAAACTGCCATTACTTTTTCCCTTTTCATACAGTACTGTAGCTACTCACGTAACTGGCTTTGCAGACTGCTGCATAGGTACTGATAATCAAGTGCTTGTATTCATGTTGTTGCTGTTTTTAAAGGTATGTAAATGGTCTAAGTACAGCTACTTTCACCTCTGCAGGAAACACAGTGACTCATCAGTAGAAATGTGTAACCACTTTTGGTTACTATACACCTCCTGCTGTAGCCTTTGTCTTTGGCCAACTCAGAAAAAATATTTCTCAGTCAGTCTTGTGGCAGGTATTACTCTTCTTAATACTTGCCAAGACTTTGTCCAACATGATGTCCAAAGTGTTATCATACATTTAAGTGTGTGGCACAGAGTCAACTACAGTAGTAATTCTAACCTATAATAACAGAATGGTTATAGATTACTATAGCCTACAGCACTCTGACAAGCCAGAAATCCTTGAGTTTCCACTTACATCAGTGTTTCCTTGTCCAGTTAAAAAAAGCTGTGGTGGGTTTGCTGTTGCAGATGGCAACGGTGGTGTCTGCTGTTGAGGCATCGTCTCATAATTTGAACTAGGAGAAACACATAATGTTAGAGTTTCCAGTGTACTGTACACGAGTCAGAGTGGCAATCGTAGTTTGGTTTTAAGATAAAACCAAAGGGAGGAAGCTTGTACCATGAAAGATGCTACACTTTGATGGAGGCAATGAATAAACTTTTAACACAAGATTTCATCAATATGGCATCATGTATTATGTTTTGATGTTTTCCACCCAACTTGGGAAATCTTTTGATATTATTGCAGGAAAAGTGTCAGGCTAATTACACTGATGTGTGTCTGTGTAAATGGAATAATCCTGAGGCAAAGCAGTCCCCATGGAAAACCCCAGCTTCCTCAGACCATAAAATCAGACAAAGACTTTTGGAAAATAAAAGCAGAAACATCCTCCTGTGTCAAAGAATTGCCTCTAGAAAGTAAGAAAACATTTTGGGTTCTGTCAGAATTTGGGTCCAAGAAATAACCAGATAAAACTGTGGTGTGGGGACACAAATAGACATCTCTGGAGGTCAAGAAAGTGCAGGAATCGTAAACAAAAGTATTTAAAGTATGATCTATATAAAATGCAATATTACTACTTCAAATATGTACACTATACACTCTTAGAAGTATGTGACATAACAAAGGATCCTATCATTATGTTACATTTACAATGGTTATCAAAAGGCCAAACAAACAAACACTTTCCCCTTTGGGATTAATAAAGTATTTTGAATCTTGAAAAAGTAGGAAAAAAACAGGAAAAAAAAACAAAACAAAAAAACAAATCTGAACAGATGTGAAAATGGAGACCAATTAACACGATCAGGCAAAAGCCATTACATCACAGACACAACAGACTTTTTGGAAAGGCACAGAGTGAAATGACTATATACTAGTGATTAGTGGATTAGATGCAGGTCAGTGCTATAGTAGGAGATATCAAGTGATGTACATGGCAGGGGAGGGGGGAGTGGTGACTGTACATCAGTTGGTAAAGTCCATGAACCGCAGGGTGAGTTGCTGGACTGCTGATTCCTCTGAGCCAAATGTCGAAGAGTCCTTGGACAAGACACCAAAACATCTTGGCAGCTCTCTATCATGTATGTGCAATTGTCAGATAATCATTTGGTGTATTCTTAAAATGAAATTACAACATGAATCATGACTGAATGGGATAAAAAGGCAGTCATACACACAACAAATCATGACTGGACTTGCCCATTTTCTGTTTGTCTATCTGTCTGTCTGTTGGCAGTTGGTCTCCAAAATTGGACACCCACCATAGCTGACACATGGAGAGAGTCTAAGGCTGGATCTCATTGCTGTCCTCTAAAAATCTTAATATGCATTTGTATTTGCATTTTGTGTTTGAAAACAATTGAAGAAAAAATGAAGAAATAAAAATGTTAATAAAAAGTTAAATTATTTTCAGAATAGATACAATTAAATATTTTTATTGAATTGAGGCTAGTTTTCGCTATATATTTTATGTCCATCTGCCCAGAGAGAGTCTGTTGCTTTATTCATACTCATACAAGCCTTTTCTCGTTCACATTGTTACTCCCCAACACAGTAGTCGGTGTGGAGGGTGAAGAAAGCGAAACATTACGGTTATGTGTTAAAACTTTACAGTTTTGGTACAGCATGTTGTGTTTGGTCTTTATAAGTATTATCTAATATTCAGGCTGTGTTGGAAAGAGGCAGAGAAGGATTAATGAGCACCAAAAAGCTTTGAGAAGACGTGGGAAACACGAGGCCCTTGCAGTGGCTGTGATGACACTGGGGCATGCACAAGCTTTTCCACCACTTTCTTCAGGAAGCACGAATCAATGCTGATAGAGTACTCAGCAAGGAGTAAAAACTGCACACTTTTACCATCTGGCCACCACTGTCATTACACTGATGTCATGACAGATATGTGAAATTGTGAGATAACAACAAAATCAATACAGGTTTATTTGTGTTAACTCTTTTTACCATATGATCAATAATTTCTATTACAGAGCCACTGTTGAAATAACATTCCTGCCTGTCTTCAAGGCTGCTTGGATATGCACACCATGCCTGTTATGCTCCCCATCTATCCTGTGGTATTGACCCCAGGCCTGCTAACTTTAAGGGCAACAATCAAGACATTCATCAATATGGATTTTGTGGCCACATGTGGGACAGAAGATACAATTAGAAAAGGAAAGAAATCTAATCACGAAAACAAATTGCTCTTTAATCAGTGGGTGTATTACTGTATATTTTCCTTTGCCAATAAATTACCTGAGATTGTAATGGAATATATTCTAAATGTTCCTCTTGACAATGTTGAGGATAAGTCTTTCCATAAAGAAGCTATTACCTGCAACAGATAAAGCACATCTCAGTGGTGTGATGACTGATGCAGCAAGGCTGTGGCAGGCAACCCGCTATATTTTTTAGACAGGAAAAAGACTCATTTATTGAATGAGCTGCAGCAGCAGCTTCATCTCACTTTATCACAGCTGACAGCTCGCGACTGCTTCATGATAAAAGAGTGGCCTCCCATGCTCTGTGTGTGTTACCACTGACCTCTGTGTTCCTTACCCTACTTCACTGATGCAGCCTGCCAGACAGGGCTGAGAGAGATTGCAGCAAGCTGCAGGATATCTACAGACAAGGTGTGACAAAATGTGTGAAACAGTTGTGTAGTGTTGGCAAAGCAGGATACTTAGAGTAAGATCTGCATTCATTTACATATCAGATCTAGTCGTGAGATCTAGCTGGTTTTATCTGTACCTTGTAGCGGTTTTTAAAAGATAAGACACCATTATCATTCGTCAGGCAAATCATTCAGGTCATAGCAACACAACAAACAGACCAAATGTGCAGACGACTTCATGTTTTCTGGCAACTGGAACATAATTGTTCAGTCATCCATTGCAAGCTTGTTACACAGTACAGATCATTTTTAATCAACCTAGACATCCACAGCAGTTGCAAAACAGCCCAGCACCCTTAAATATGACAAGACGCACATTGAGCCCCAAAGAACCAATGTTTATTCTCCAGCATTTAATGCAGGAAACATTTTCAAAAATAATCAAAGTGATTGTGTATTAGGCTCTGACAGAGCACCTAAAATGGGGTTTATCTACACTCTGAACCGGTGCAGCTATGATAACACGTTGACCATGCTGCACCTATGAATAATAAACCTCATCTCAGGTTAGTTTGGGTTCTTTGCATGAATCATCTTGCACAGCATTTCCACAGGACATTTTAACAGCAGGAAAAAAACCCTAAATGATATTCAATGTGAACCTGAAATCTGACTTTTCCTAAAATGAACCCAACAATAGAAAAAATGAACCATTTTGAATTTTTTTTTTTTTTTTTTTTGGTCATCGACCCTGAACCCCTACTGTACCTGATTTCTGCTTTTACCTTAGTTTTTGTAAGTCTGTGAGATTGTTGATCTGTTTTTGACCATTTCTGGAACTGACTAAATTTTTGTTTTGTGGACTTTTAGTTTTTTAAATTTGGTCTTCATTGTTGAAGTCATACTCACAGTGATTCAGCCAAATGTCTTGTTATTATGTTTGCCTTCATTTGTGTTGATAATGACTTCAAGTCATTTTAGATAACTTCAAGTATCTACAACCCACCAACAGGGTGAGACAGAGACCCATCCAACCACGAAACACACACACACACACACACACACACACACACACACACACACAGAATGATAGATAGATGGATCCCCAAGGAGAAAATGCACTTGTAACAGCAACACAGTTACAAGCAAGGAGAACTATACAGCTCTGGTGAAAGTCACTAACAATCTTCTGTTAGTTTCAAACAATGGATTTCTCTCTGTACTTGTCTTGTTAGATCTCAGTGCTGCTTTTAAAACCATACATCACGTGTTATTACATGTCATAGGAATTAAAGAAATAGCACTAGGTTGGTTGAAATATTATGTTAGATTCCAATTCTTTGTGTTAATGAGTCTTCCTTGCAGACAAAAGTCAGTTATGGAGTTCCACAGGGTTCTGTGCTTGGACTGACCCTTTTTTGTTTTCTCTCTGCTGTAATTGTGATGCCATTTTTCAGGGCCAGATTCCATTACTATGAGCCAAACAATCGCTATAGAACCAATCTAATGCAACTAGTTGTGGCGTCTACCAAGGTTGTTGTTATTGTTGTTTCAAGAAAATGGTAGATTGCTCTCTGCAGGCTGGTAGAGACTTGCTGCCCTAAATGGAGGATCTTCAAAATTATCTGAGCCAGAAGGCACAGCTTTCAGTTCACTAGTTGATCTAAGTTCTGAAACTTACTGATCATGAGCTTTGGCTTGTGACCAAAAGAATGAGGCTGAAATGAATTTGCTCCATAGGGTGTCTAGCTTCTGGATCTCAGTGGTTGCTTTGGTGACAACAAAGTCATCATAATCAAACAATCAATTTCTAAACAGCTTAGTCCCTGTAGGGGTCATGGGTGTGCTGGAACCTATCCCAGCTGTCATACGGGCGAGAGGATGATGTACACCCTGGATGGGTCGCCAGTCCATCACAGGGCCACATATAAACAAAGACAACCATTAACACTCTCACTCACACCTATGGGCAATTTAGAATCTCCAGTTAACTTACCTCTTTGAGAGACACTTTCGACCAATGTTAAAATGTATTTAATTGTGCATGTTTAATTAAACAAACAGTAAATGCTGTAGTTTTCTACAGAGAACATTGTCACTTCCTTTACCAGACTCATGTCCAAATTGTTGCTTGTATCTTTTCAATATGAATCACCAGGGTGCCACAGTGGGAGGTTCAGCCATTGTTTTCTTTGAATGTCCTCTTTTATGCTATAGGTCAATCAGACAGGACGTGAATTAAAAGTTCCACAATAATGGCCATCTGGAGGAGCTATGCAGCAATCTCGCTGAAGAGCACTTCAGCCACAGCTATTGATTATCTGAGACCACTGTCAGTGCCAAACCTGCTTTAGGATTTGACAGCAAGTTCCACTCCTTCTCATTTTATAAGCAAACAAAACAATCCATAGTTTCACTTTGCAGACAGGGAATCATTTACACATTGTCCCAAACTTAATGTGATCATGTGTGGGCTAGTTGAGGTTCTCTTACCCTGCTTTAGATCTACACTGCTGTGGGATCTCTTCTACTCCTCTTTTCTCCATTTATGCATACACCACCATTGCATGTTATTAACTTTGTGTCTTCTCCCATAGTTATGCTTCTGTCACTCTCTCTATGTCTCTCTCTCTCTCTCTCTCTCTCTCTGCAGGTATTATCGGCCCTGAAGCTGTTTACCCATGGTGTTCAGTTGCTGGCCCATCCTACCTGCCAAGTGTTTTGTTGTTGCTTGTTGTTGTTATTGTTTTGTGACCTGTTGTTCTTTTCTCACTTTCCTTCCACTCACCCCAAGGTTTCTTCTGGAGTTGTCTTTCTGGAGTTTTTCTTCTCCACTGTTGCCAAGTGCTTGCTCAAAGGGGATTTGTTGAGTTTTCTGTATTATTTACATTAGTTGTATTGATAAATTCTGTAAGGTCTCAAACCTTACATTATAAAGTGCCTTGAGATGGCTTTTGTTGTGAATTGGCACCATATAAATGAACTAAATTGAATTGTAGTGTGTATTTGGGATGGACAGGAGGGAGAATACAGGTGCCCGGTGGAGGACTGTGGTGTGGTGCAGGTCTGACTTTCTCTAGCTAAACATCTCCAAGACCAAGAGATGTTTGTGGACTTCAGGAGACCTAGGCACCCCATTGCAACCACCTTCCATTGAGGGGGTCAAGATGGAAGTGGTCAGGACCTTCACATACCTGGGGCCGCAGCTGCATGGCAGACTGGACTAGACACTGAACACAGACCCCTCTACAGGAAAGGGCAGCACCTCCTGAGGAGGCTGGGGTCCTTTAAGATCTGCCAGAGACTTCTCTCTCATCTGTGGTAGCCAGCAGAGAAGGACCCTCAATAAACTCCTGACCATCACGCACAATGATCACCACTCTCTGCACAGCACCTTCACCGGCAGAGAAGAGAGAAGAGTCTTTGGTCTTTTGTCCTCCTGGCCAACAGACTGGTTCTTATTGAAAGCTGATCTAATGTCCATAATTCACTGATATTTAAGGCTTTATGACCTAATGAACCTTTTGGACATTTATGACAAACACAGTACCAGGATACTGAGGATTAATTAGCTACATGGAATTCAGATGTTATTTACACCTGTGCTTTTACTGTGAGAGGTCTACACATTTCTACAGTATATTGAGTCCCTGTATTGCCATGCCAGTGCCTAAATCATCATTGGTTCATTGGTTCCAATCACAATATCCCCCAAACTTATCTACAGCTTCTACTGGGTCATGTAGCCTCTGTTCTAGAATATCTGTCTATGATGTGTTCCATTATGACATCATCATTAGAACAGTGACATATTCCAGGAGAGAGATTAACAGGTGTTTCTGCCATTTTGTGCACAGACGACTACATACATAGTTCAGAAAGGTGTTCAATATGCCTCAAGGTTCTAAAATGCAACTTGCACAAGACCTGCAAAAAGCAGCACTTGTGCAGTGTCTGCCAACAACAAAAAAAACTCAACTCTTGCAACAGAACAAGGTTGGTTTAATTGTTTACCATATATGAAAATGATTCAAATTATGACTTTACTACGGGAATAATGCATTTTTAAGATAAGAGGATTTACTCTTTTTTTAAATATAAAAAAAAATGTGTTGAGACTAGTAATACCAGTGATTACTGTGTTGGTATTTGATGTGTTTTCATTCTTACATCAAACAATTTCCATCAAATCTGGGACACATCACTGATTTATGTTAGAATCATTGTCAGTGGTTCATTATATAACTGCTCTGATATAAGTTATTACCAGTTATTTTGACAATATTTGTCATGCTGCGACATAAAGGGTTACCTATTTCATCTGATGTCTAGACTTTAAATATTATCTTTATTCAATAAGTGTCAGTGATTAAATATAAGTATATTTTTTCTACAAGCAGTAACAGCAGCTAAGAATTGTTTTGAGATTCTTGTGCTCTAGTGATTTTACAGACTTAGAACTACTCCTATATATGGACCTTTTTCACAGAAGACATTTCAGTGTAATTTTGTGATTAAATCCTCATGTACCAGTACAGTACCAG